>JBAJFG010000342.1:600000-792984 GCA_037903475.1 Ancylostoma caninum
GAAACGGGACCCGGTTGGTCGGATTTGAAACGGTGGAGGATTAGGAAATTATTTTAAATTCGGCCCATCAAAGAAAGCGTTAGGAATAAGGTATCAAAAATAAGGCAAAGTTGAATTTTTACTCTTTTCTGAAGAAAGAACTGGTGACTGCGACTGCCACTGGCATTTTTGTATTCATCGTGTCATATAGCATATGAAATCATCAAATTTGCGCTGTATCTTCTGCAAAGCTCTCTGTCTTTGCCATCCAAGCAGTTGCATGTACTGTTTTAGCCAAATGGACTGGCAATGTCGAACGGGAAGACGGCGAATGGAACGACCTTCGAGTCAGCGAGAGACTCCAGCTTAGCGAAGGAGAACGGACATGATTCAAGCAGGTACGACATGTTTTTGTTTTCAACAATCGCTTCATTGAAGATATTTACTACTTTAATTCTTTCTGTCTATTTTTCCTCCCCAACTCTTTGCTTAATTTATTAACTTCCCGATGTTTCGAATCATTCCTGTAGTGGGCCGCTTTTGATATCATGAGCTGGGCATTGAAGTGGTCAGGTGCTCTCTTGCGTTTCTAATTTACATGCGTTATCCTTCGAACTTTTTTAGTATCTCCATGGAGGCGGAAAGATTGCGTGCTGAAGTTATGCAGTTAAAAACGGCGGAGGCTGATGCGAGAATCCAGCTTTCTGTCAGTCAGAACAACGAGAAACACGCGAGGCAAGAAGCTGCTCAGCTAAGATCGAGGCTGGAGCAAATGGAAGCGAGGTGCTTTATTTTATTTCCTTTTTCCTTCTCCTTTTGCTGATTAAGAACAGGTAGCAGTCAAGATGATCATCTACAGTTGCAGATTTGCCACAATGGAAAAGCTCAGAGACGTTGATCGCAGTTCCTTGTCACAGTTAGAAAAGAAATACGCTGAGTTGATGAATAGAAAGAACGACGTGGAACGTGAACTGATGGATGAGCGAAAAGCCCGTAAAGAGGATGGTGGAAAACGGTCAGTGTTTTTATGTCTACGTGCGCGTCAAAACTACGTCCACCCTAAAAATCGTTTCGTACGAGGATCAAGACTTCTCGAGTATTGATATTCACCATCGCTTTCAGATTACTCAAAAACCCCGGGGACTTTCACCAAGTCTTTCCTAGGGGATGCTCTGATTTTTCTATTCGTCTTTGAGAGGAAAACTCCTTGGTTCGAAACTTTACGTCCAACCTTGGAAATGTCGATTGCGGAGGATAGGAATTGTAAACAAACAGGCAAATGATACGGACTACTGTAGTAGAGCTCAGGAAGATCGTAGAAAAGCTCATGGAGCATTCAAAGTCAATGCCAAAGGTATTTTACCTGTCCTGACTAAGCAAACTTCACTGAATAGCCTAAATACGTATAGATGGAAAAGGAATCACTGAAAGACATTTCAAGGTCGACACGGCTGCCGTGTCGCTCTTCTGATCCTCCTCCTTGGCCCGAGTTGCGATCCCAAAGGAATATGAAATTGTGGGGGCTGTGTTGAAGGAAATATGATTGCAAATGTCTTTGTAGGGCTCTGCTATAAATCGCTAAGTTATCAGAATTCCTTTTGTGCAACTTCGAACTTAAAGGTCTCTCACTACCATCAAACTTCCACCGCTAAAGCAAAGAAGGAACCTCCGATTTGCCTAATAAATCCCTATAGTAATGCAAGGTTCGGTGAGGGAAATCTTGGCCTGACTTCTACTTTCATTAATGAATAGAACACTCGAAGGTATGAGTGAAATCCTGCATTTTATTAAACTCTGTGGAAAATGCAACCCAGGCCCACATGCTGTTCATGTGAAGCTTGGCAAAATCACTCGATCTCAGGGGTGATGTGGTGTGTCTCGGATAACATGCAAAATCTTCTTGTCTCAAAACTCCTCAAACGTTGATATGCATAAACGTAATGTTGATATGGTCGATTTGGAAACAGTGGAAATTCAGTGCGGATTTTCTATGCCGACATTGTGGCGGAGGAGGTTCAGACGGGTGACACGGCAGTCGTGTCGACCTTGAAATGTCTTCCAGTAATTCCTATTCCATCTATGTGTATTTAGGCTACTCATAAAAATATCGGCTAAGCGTCTGCGACCACCCGAATTCTTTAGAAAAAACTTGTTTTATTCGCAGTTGTTCAGTAACGCTTTGCTCAGTCAGTGATAGGTAAAATACCTTTGGCATTGGCTTTGAATGCTCCATGATAAATAGAAAAATCGGAGCATTCCCTAGGAAAGACTTCGTGAAAGTTCCCGGGGTTTTCTAGCAATCTGAAAATGGTGAATGTCAATACTCGAGAAGTTTTGATCCTCGCGCGAAACGACGATTTTCTAGGGTGGGCGTAGAGTTGTGACGCGCACTGTATTTCGAATAATTGGTTTTTAAGAGGCCTTGTGTCGGCAAGGCCGTGGCCAGCCACCTTTGGCCGACCAGAATTTGGAATTTGATTATGCGGCAGGAAAACGGCAACATCATGCAGAATGGCATTAATGGTCGTGTTCAGCACCTCAAGTAACGCATATGCGCAGTTTCAGAAGGTTCTGTAAGATACCACGCCTACCGTACACCTACTAAAATGAGATTATTAGGAAGTGATGTGATTTTAGTGAACAGCACCAAAATAACACCTCTATGCAAAGTTTCAGCCAAGTTTTTTTTTTTCCTGAAGATTCTGGCCACATTTGGCCGCCTTTCAAAAGTGGGGGCCAAATGTGGCCGCTTTCGTGGCCACTAAAGGCTAGCTACATGGCGCCGGAATTAACTGCGTTTTCCACAACCTACCGTAATTTCCCCACAACAAAGTTCTAGGACAAAATGAATACGATATTCATGTTCAACGCACCGAATAACCCCATTTGAGAAATGTGAGAGAATTGGCATAAGGCCCAAGATAGTGTAATCGTCATTAGAATCTGCAAAGAATGTGACTGTGAATAATTCAATCAACATATGATGTCGTAGTCTGAAGACTTTTCGCCGCTTTTCAGAACACAAATCAAGCGCGGCTTCACCGAGCGCATAGTGGAGACTTGTTCCGTTATTTTGTAAAGCTCCACTCAAGGTTTTTTTCGCCGGGGAGAACCCTGTGCAAGTTGTTGCACGTCGGCCGCGCGCTCCACGAGTTTTACCGCGTTTAGCAAAAATGGTACAGGGTAGTCCCTGTCGCCGCTTCCTGAGCAAACGCGCCGCACCAAGACACATGACCTCCTCTCCGACTTTCGCCACATCGAGCTTGCGCTGTGTGGCAGCACGGTATGCTCTGACGTGGAGACTAGGCTGGCGACGAGACTTTGAATGAGGCTTAATATTTGAATTAAACACAGTGAAGAGTATAGGTCGATACAGATACGATCCGTGCAGACATCCTGTTTTTTCCGGCCACCATGATCAACTAGGTCTCGTTCTCTGACACTGCTAGACCCTCCCTTAAATTTGGCATTCTTCTTGTTTGCGAGCCGGTCTCTGACCTGATCACTTTCTTCTCCATTATTTCGTTCATAACTGCAGAACAACCGCGCCAAAACTTGCTGTTCCGTGGATGACAGGTGGGGGTTCCGGACAAACAACTCACGAAACCAATGCAGTGTTTGAATCCTGTATTTTGGACTGTGATGTCTTTTTTTTTGAGCTATTTCGTTCTCGATGTTTGCCTCCATATATGACGCTGCCAACTAATTTGTCCTAGTAAAAATGCGAAGCAGAGAATGCGTGGTGACAATCCGAACCGTTCGGGGTATGGCAGAGTGGAATGGTGGCATAACTGGAACGGTTCGGATTGTGGCCACTCATTCTCTGCTTTGCAGTTTTACTGGGACAAATTAGCAGCGTCATATATGGTGTGGAAAAAAGTATTGTGCTGTTGTCAGCATTGAGTCGTAGTTCCTTTAACATCATCATATTAGATAGGTTCACTACGAAAAATTTAGAAAATAGTCGACTATCTGAGTATGTGTTCTCAGGAAACTTGACTAAAGCTTTTCTACTGACATTTTTAATGGCGAGACGAGGTAAAAGACGCTTGTTGTGTGGGTTATCATCCAAAATTTCAGATTGGATTCTGCCGAGCAGCACCGAGAGAAAGAGAGGCAGCTGGAGCAAGAAGTCGATAGGCTTCGTGCCGAAGCATCTGCTCGGGAGGAAAGGGTGGTCGACATAGAGAAGGAGTTGCATGCACTTCGCAAGTACAAGGAGACCAACGACATTGAGGTGCCGTAAACGAAGGAGCTCATTAGCTGTCCAGTGCTGAGAGCAGTCACTCACAATCTAATTTTGAGGCCTTGAACATGGATCTGCGTATCATGCGCGAGAAGATGGTTCATCTGGAAGAGTCGCTTGCCGCGGAAAACAAATTGAAGCAAGAGCTCTTCCGCGCCCTTGGTGATGCAAAAGCGAACAACGCTCATCTTCAAAGTAAGACTTTGATCGCGTTTTCAGCTAGTTGTTTATCTTCTTTGTTTTTATTTTCTTTGATTTTTGGTCCTCTCGTCATTTTTCAACCATACACCCTACAGTTTTTGTTAGTTTCTTGTTTTGTTCGACAAAATAAAACGTTTATTTTGCAAACCTATAATCAGTTGCTTACTTTACAAAAATTGGTCCTGCCTCTGAACTATGTGCGTGGAGCAATAGTTGCGTAGACATTCTTTTTATTATTATCCACTTTCTCAGATCCAAAAAGGAGAGATTCCACGACTTCTCTTTAGGCCAACTTCGCGCCTTCGAGATCACGTCAGGAATGCCACTCTCGGTATCAGTTGCCCGTCCACCATCTACTTCGCTTGCGCAGGCGGAGAAAGTCTCACCGCAGCAGCAGCAACCTCCTCAGCACAATCCATATCAAATATCTATGAGTCAAACCCAGAAGATGGATTCTAATATAGTAACGAGCAGTGCATCCTCTGCGCATATGGGTGTTGCATATGGCAACCTGTGAGTTTTCAAAATTTTCTTTTTGAATCACAGATAAGCTGGCTAGACTGTTTCTTTCTCAAAATTATGAGTTAGAATTTGGTGTTTCTTGATATTGTTTGCTTTATTCAAGCCTTATCCAGATGGTGTATTTGAAAAAATGATACTCAAGCATAGATAGCCCAAGCAAATTCAGGCCATAATGTTTATCGCGAGAGATCGTGGCGTGCAGCCGCGTCGCGGTTCGTTTTGCATACCTAGAAACTTGGCAATGGTTATATGCATTTGCACTGCGCTATATGTTGGTTCAGCACTGAGCAAGCAGTTGCTGAACTTATCAGTGAAATAATTCAGTGAAATGCCGTATTTGTGTTTACGAAGAATCTCTCAATGTGTGAGACCGAGGCATTCAGCTGTATCGGAAATTTTCCGGCCTTGACTGTCCTCTTTTTTTTCTCAGAATTCTTTATGCAATCATGTAGCGTGGAGCTTTCAAGTTACTGTGCCAGGTTTCATATTTCGAGGTTGACCCTTTTAAAAATCAGGGCCGTGTCATGCAGTATAGGTTGGAAACTTTTTGATACCCTTGTATAAGGGTTATCTTCATTCTAATGCTCATATGTAACGGTCACCTTCAAGGATTACTTTTGTATCTGTTAGAGCTCTTCATGTTGCTTTCTGGCTGAGAGAATCCTAGAGGAAACTTACCAATTTTCTTTTTTGATCTGCACTAGATTGAAATCTAAGATAGTATCGCCGTCATAAAAATTTGACCATAATTTACTCATGTGATCGTCATAGAATGTTTCTATGAGGGCCGCTGATTCACTGACAATACGAACTGAACATTCCTTCTTCAAGAACGGTAGCGTTCCGGGTGGGGGCGAATCTACCCTCCCCCCCGCCTCACCGATCAATTGCAACTGAATTGATCAACTTCAAAATGGCACTGTTGATCACAACACACCACAACAGCAGAATCGCAGAAAAGATTGACGAAGACTAGATGTAGCTTTTGTGAGGACATTTTTGTGGTGATCATTCCCAATTTTCTTGAAGCTTTCTCTTAATCTTCATCTGTATGGGGTTAACAAACAGCTGGCAGAATATTTTCTTACAATGTATGGCTGCATCTTCCACTGTTCACTCCAAGAGAAATTTTCCCACAGTTTGACTGGTAGACATATCGCAAAGATAGATACCAGCGTATTGTTATCTGTGACCACTGGTTTGAATCATTTAACCCATTGACGACCGCGCGCATTTTTGCGTGTCTGGCGCGTGGGACCAGCGCCCCTTTCAAGAGTGCGGCGCCCGCCGAGTACCACACTGTTACGATAAGATAATTGGGAATAGAACAGTTCTTTTTGCAAAAATAACTCGAAATTAAGTTCTAAGAGATTTTTGTATCGTCGGAACAGAAAAGGAGGGGGTCTGAACCCCTCTGGATTTCATTGGGGACGAAAGAAGTTTGCAAAGGGTGTTTTGAGTGATACAGCGGAGTGTTCGGAGAGTATAGTCTGTCCGAAACGACGAGTCCGCCCACGCACGCAGGGATCCGGAGGCTGCCACGCTTGCCAGCACTCCACGTCATCACCTCGAATCTGCGTATTACGTTTCAACGTTATCTTCATGATATCCACCAATGATTTGGCTGTGACGTGTTCGACTTGGCAGCTAACATCATACGTTCCAGCCGCGCCGCTCCTCGATCCCCGCGTGCGTGGGCAGACTCGTCGTTTCGGACAGACTATATATATGTTCGTGTGGCTCTAGCCTTGCGAATAAGGAGATGCAGGATGTAACGAACGTGTTTCTATGTAGGAAATCTGGCTTTCATCCAGATTATTTCCATCCACTACACAAGAAACGAAAAGCATTTTTTTAAATTTCAAAATCCCATCCTTTTCAATGATATTTGTCGCTATAAAGGAGAACTCTTCCTTGAACCACAGTTGTTTTAGACCTTCTTAGGATGATTTGTACCCATTCCGTATGGAAATGCTGCAAAATACTTCGAAAATAAGGGCGGTCGTCAGTAGGTTAAAAGGACCACACTTTTATTTCTTTCCAGTTTTTTGCGCTAGAAGGTGTAAACGTGACTTCGGGACACGTTGTATATTTGCTATCCTAGTTGAATACCATCTAAAAATAGGTGCCCAGTTTCCACTAACACTTTTTTTAGAGAAGAGGGGTGCTTACAAATTGTTTGCGTACTAATTGGTACATAGAAATAGAGCGAAGTGAAATGAGGAAGTAATCACGTAGTAAAAAAATCGGTCCCAACTAATGCATTTTATTTTAGTTTTCATTTTTATATTTATATTCATACCAATATTTTTAGTTTCGAACAGAGGCTGATACTGATGTTGTACAAAGCTATTTGCATCATTATTTGATTCTCATGTTTCAATTTGTAATCGTGCAATATTGCAGCTACACCGCCTTGCAACAGCACCACTCTTCTCCAACCGGTGAGCACGTACTTTTCGAGCAATCTTCTCGCGGCAACATGAGCTCGTCTGGGCTGCCATGTGCGCTGTCGCCGCACGATCCTCTGCTGGCATCTCGTATGGGGAAGTTCGGCGCTCCAGCCAATCCCGCGCGTTCCAACTAGTCCGCTTCGACCTTCGCGCCTGTCGTCAACGTTCCGCCAACACCGATATCGTCGTTTTTATCCACGTCATGAACCTTGAACATCGATCGACCCGTGTCTCCTGCTCTGTAGTTCTGCTTTATCATCTTCTATCATAGTTGACTTCCCGGTAGCAGTGTTAAAATTCTGTACGTATTTTGTTCTCTAACCCCTCTAACCCACTGCGCTTTTAATCGCGATTCTGACAGCATAAATCCCAGTATCACCCGCCCTTCGCCACGCTCTCGTGCGCTGTCTCATTTCTGTATCCTGTACCTGTTATACTATAATTTGTTGATAACTTCTATCTCCTTCCTTGTTTGTAGCGTTTGCACGTTTACCGGATCTCATCATACGGTTCATGTTCGTTTTTTATACATATATAAGTATGTTTGTGTGTGCATGTGTCTTGTGAAAGTTTGTCCACTTGCAGGCATAGGTTAGTTCTGTAAGCAACGCGTCGCACCGGAAAGTGGTCGGCGTTTTTTTTTTCAGTAATTGGGACGCAGTAGTCCGTACTCCTTCATTCACATCCGAGTGGCGCGGTAGTTTTGCCTTTTGTTGAGCATCACGCTCAGCATGTTTTGTTAGTTCAGTTTCATCTGTGACTGCAGGACAAAACTAACGACACAGAACTGATAAAAGCATTTTCGACACATGTTCAACTCGTATAAATGAAGCCGGTCTACAGCTGAGAACAAATGCTATTGTACTTGAGCCTTGAATAGGTCAAGTTGGGAACGTTCTATTGAATGTGAAGATTGTACTGGGACTTACACAACTGCCGGAGAAAAAAAAACATTGCGAAGTGCGGAACAGCCGAAACAGCCAAACATTTGAAGAAATAAAATCCTGTAGAGAAGCATGTGTCTGTGAGGCATTACATTCGAATTTGGTCGAAGGTGATAAGGCATTGTAAGATCGGGCCAAAGCATATGAAATTATCGCGAAGGAGTACAAATACATATAAGAAGCCCATAAATGTGGATGAGTTTCGCAGGTGTTTGAATTAACATAACCAAACAGTTGTTGGAAATTGTGGGCGTTGCCTAAGTTCTAGAAGTAGGGAAGAGGCACACAATTCCAAGGGGAAGTACGCTTACAATTCCACGTAGGGCAGGTAGAACGCTCTGTAGACAATCTCAGATGATGAGCTGCCAGACCAACTCACGTCGCCGTACCGTAGTCCAAGAATTCAGAAATGCTCGTTAAGAAATGTACCACATGCGGATATGCTCATGTCAAAAATCCTCGAAGATGGTAGTTTCCACCAAACATCAACCAGACTCAGAAAGAAGTTCTTGCTTCGTCAACATCTCACCACGCAGCTAGGGATGGTAAAACTTCATTAAAATTCCTGATCGCATTTAGCATATTGCGGACAGCGTGAGCACATGGTACATCACGCCCTTGCGTCCCCGTACGGCCACATGATGCACGTGGTGCACCACCCAAAATGTGTTCTTCTTGTCCATAAAACGTTTCCCTGTGGTCAGGTGCTGTGAATGGTGAGTTATTAGGAAAATGCCCTCTCGCCACCTTCGCTCGCCATGCAAGAATGTGCTTGTTCCGCAATGTGTTATTCTGTATTCAGACTGCTCCATCTATATCCATGCCGCTAGCGTTTCCACTCTTTGTGTTGGCTTTCCTCGTATGCGGATGTCTCAGCAATATTTGGGCGTGGAACATTGTAATCGGAAAATGTGGAGCTCGCAAGCTCTATGATTGGCTGATCGGAGTGGTGGACCAATCGCAGAACTCGGCTCTCTGAATTAAAACGCACCACACTCGAGAATTTCCGTGAGTGCTTGAAACCATACCATTGGTTCCTGAATTCACGGGAAAGAGCATTATTGACAGTTAATCATTGCGGTTCTTTTTAGCAGCAGCTAAAGTTGTTCAGGAAAACATCAGCAATCAGGTTGTTATAAATAACATTCATCCCGTTTCTGGACATTCGCAGAACATAGAGGACACTTCATGAAACACCTTATTTATGCAACATAAAGGTACACCGAACCTAACGGCATTTAAGCGGAGTGTGCCCGTAGCCCTACGCTAAACAGTTCTCCGAAAAAAATTGCGGAGGTGGGGAAGCGGTGGGAAAAATATATGCAAAGTGTGGCCTTAGCCAGTGGTCATATGTCACAGGTGAATTTTGTCCACGTCTAGCTCTTTGTGAATATGACCATATCAGGTATAATATCCGCAGCCTTTGTTATCCGAGACAAAAACACTACTTCGTGTTTTACAGGCGAAACGATACAAGGACCTCGAGTTGTAGGAATCCAGTCAATTATTGATCACTTGCAGTAACAGTGACTTCAGCAGTCTGGCCTCATAGGTGACTGTGTTCTTGATCGAGTCCACTTGTCCCTCCATGAGAGGACCATCCACAATTGTTGGAATTCCTCGACCATGCACTAAAAACAACACCACTAATGGATCAATCGATAATCGATTGGTGCGGAAATGAAGGAGTCGCAAGGGGAAGAACTAACCCTCGCACCGATCCAAGAATTTCAGGCACTCATGAACCACGGAGTCACGAATAACGACGAGGTGCTTCGACATCGTTTCTAAACAGCGACTGTAGGCGATTAGACTGTGGTTACTGTACCTTCACAAATTTACGGTACGATAACGGATTGAAGAAAAGGTAATGCATACCACCGGCACCACGTAAAACTGCTGCAATCTCTGTGAGTGGTACCAGAGAGTAATTCCTCAAATCCAGAAAAATGTCGATATTTATTTGGCCGTCGAACATATTTTCAGCTTTTTAAGGAAGGGTGCTTAAAATCCGGAAAATCCCCAAGAAATCTTTTTTTTTTCAAAATTTTGGTTTTTTTTGTAATTGTGCTCGTTTTTCCTAGTCCAAAATTGCGGCAATTCTCCATCCAGCATGTTCTGGTCGAGTTGTCTTGGGCAACTTTAGTTTTTCTCGAGTGGGCTGGCACGCAGTTCAGATCTCTTGAGCCCCATTGGTCGTATGCGACCGCAACGACAGATGGAATGAAATCAAGCGTCAAAATATGAACTTTAATAGCTTTTTGTTGCCTAAGAAGACCCATTTCAAATGCTTCAATTGTAGGTGTAACTGGAAAACCCAGAAAATTGATGAAAAATGATCATGTAAAGTAACAGAACCGTTTTTGAATAACTAGATATATACACGTGGCCAAGCAGCGAGAAATGAAAATAATATAGAGGAATCATAGATGGAGCGAGCACTTATTTTACAATATTCCAAGTATTGCTAAGCATCTATTAAACGATCAGTAACCAGGCCCCACCTATGGTAGCTAAGAGGCATCGTTTGGCGTAGTACCACGTGTCCGTACCGAGCTTCCTCTCCTGTGGCTCCATGGCTTTGATCACGCGGGAAATGCCAAACTCGAAGTTTCCCTGCAATAATAGACAGCATGCTGCTTACTGGGCCTACTGGACCTAATTCCTTGCCAATCACATTTCCAACCAAAGTTATCATCTCTCGAGGAAAAACTTACCTTGCTGCAGTACAGCGTTCCAATAACCAAATTTATAATACAAACATGGAAGATCTTGCGATTTTCGTCCAACTCCCTGGCCTCGTCCTCTTCCCGTTCCACTTTTCGCATCAGCTCTTCTGCCTAAATTCGGAGCAATCGATGAATCTATCTACTGCAGCAGACAAAGTCAGATCAAACCTCTTCATTTTGATTTGTCATGATATAGCAAACGCATAGGTTCGCTAATATAATCGCTGATACGTCCAGGAGCTGAAAATCCGATAATTTGAGATGATGACGAGGGAGGTCAGAGGGAGAAAAGCAGAGACACTTTCAAAACTAATGGTTTTTTTTTTGAATTCCAGCAGCTCTGACAGGAAGAGTTTCTTCTTTTTAGTCCCCTAAAAAATTTCCCAGAACTACCATTCGATTTCTATCCACGTATTTCGCTACTTGTCCTTATTAACCCCACTTTGGTGTGCTGTTTCTAGAGCCAATGAAATTCATATAAAAGGCAAAGGAGGAGAGCCACCAGTAGCAAGCAGTTCATATCAGATGAACTAACCGTCACAAAGTTTTTGCTCACGATTGGTTCATAAAAACCAGCTGCCTCCTTGAACTTTTGTTCCTGAAAAATACAAGCGGAAGACAAAACTAAAAACCTCGCCTTAAATTGTGCAGCTATACATCACTTACCTGCATGAACAGCGTATGTGCCACGTTCAGTTTCCATGTGTCATGTTCGCTGCAGAATTCCACCGACTTTCTGCAATTTCATAGGTGAGAATTTGGAGATGCAGAGTGTGCACTGCACACATGGTTTGTTAGCTCAGGGAGGGGTGTATACCTTTACTTGTGACTGTCAATTACGGTGGCGGTCAGACCCCAATTAGTGTGGCCGAACAACTCGGCCCATATAGAGGCGGCCGTTGCTATGCGGTGCAAATGGATCCATCTTGAAAGGTTTGAAGCATCATTGGAACCGTGAAAGCACTTCCGCTATTGTCCTGTAGTTCTCTGATCACTTTCGATAACTTGTGGCACGAACACAAGTCTTAGGGTACAGCTTCTAAAGCACAACTAGTATTAGTTGTATGAAGCGCTCTGCGCAGGTCATATAATACAGCACGAAGAAAAAGCTGGTACAGTGACTTCCTTAACCACAATTCCTTGTTTAAAGGTGATGAACAGCAGAAAAGGTAGAGAAACTAAACTCCAGTGGTGATCTCACGGTGATAATAATGGCCCAGCGCATCGCACTATCCTTCTCTGGCTCGGATGCACAAAAGTAGGGATTGGTTCAGACTAATGGCCCGCGTAAGGAATATCTTCATGCAGTTCTGGTGGACGAGTCTTCCGCTCACGATAAGGCACGCGGCGACTCCTTGCTGACAGCTAGCGGTTAACTAGGGCCTCCTGACAATTGACAGTCACAAGTAACGGCCGCCTCCCCTCAGGGAGGGCCGATGGAGTGACTTCGTCCGCAATTACGACCTCGGCATGGTGTTGGCGAACTAATCTGATTTTTACTCTTTTTCTATAAGCTTTGCTATGTGTGTGGCTTAAATCTTTTCATTTTGATGTTTCCATACTGCCACTTAGTAAAATCTCCTTCCAAACACATCCTGGGGCGTCCTCCGATCGATGGGACCAGTGAGGTCGTAACTGCAGACAAAGTCCCCCATCGGCCCTCTTTGAGCTAACAGAATTCATTTCCTCTTTAATTCCTCTTTAATTTGCCTAAGTACCTGAAGATCTTCTCCACTCTTGCATAGTCACCTTTGTCCCAGTATATCTTCGCTTGCGACATTAACACTGGTAGGTACCTGGAACAAACAGAATGTTGCACAGAAGGTCGCCTAGATCACGAAGTACTCTGTAGCAAGTCTCACAATTCGAGGGTCTCATCGAATGCCTCTACGGCCTTCCTAGCGGTGGTCTCATCGCTGCTTTGGCGAATTTCCTTAAAGTTATGAATTCACATAAAACATAACTGGAGCCTGAAGAAGCAATTTCACCTGGACTTTCTTGGTGAGATTCCTTAGCTCATTCATCTGATCGTTGGCCATGGCATCAAATTTCGCATACGCCTCGTCGGGTGATGTTTGCAAGTTTATTAGTGCATCGAGATAGTCAAATTGGTACTGTAATTGACAGGGTCCCGTAAGTCAAAATGGAGAAAATACTATAAAACAAACCTGGGTCAGGTATTTGAACGTAAGATGGGCGTTCTCGGCTAAAACGTCAGCAGCCAGGTCGTAGTACTGAAAAATCAAATTTTTGATCTTGGTACCCTAGGCCTCCATGACCCTACTTCTCAAAATAGGTTTATGGTTCAGCAACCACCGAACCACAACCATGTCGAGTGTACTTTTCACAGTGTTACGAAAGTGCAAGTGGGAAAGGCGGGTGAAAATATTTTCTGTACAACCTACTTCATACTTGCAATAAAGTAGTAAGAGATTCGCGAACGTCTCCGGAGGAAAAGGATTCTGGCTGAGGAGGTACTGTAGTTTTGCGAATCCATCACTGGGATCAGTGTCGATTCCTGAAACCGTCAAAAAATTATTGCTCGCCCTAGATTCGCCATTTTGGTTAAGGAGGAGTTTTTTGGTCCACACGAGCAGGTTAAAGGGGTGTGCACAATCAAAATCACTACAAGCTAGGAATAGATACTGTCCATGCTCAGTTTTCAAGAACATACGTAAAAATAGGATGAAAACTGCCCTGATAAAAGTGCCAAAGAGGAGGCTGCAGCTGCGGTGTTGCCAAAATGCCAGGAGATTTTAATGACCGCAGTTGATTTTTTAACATATATGACGCTGCCAACTAATTTGTCCGCGTAAAAATGCAAGTTGGGAATGAGTGGCCACAATCCGGAACGTCCGGTGTATGGCACAGCGAAAATGAAATGGTGGCATAATTCGAACCGTTCGGATTTTGCCATTCATTTTCTGCTTTGCATTTTTGCGAGGACAAATTAGTTGGCAGCGTTATATATCGCTAAAGCTCACTCACCTATCAACGCCTGATTATGCAATGTAACCGCATCCAGCTCCTCTTCGCTACGTGGCGGCATGTCCGTAAGAGCCTCTTGCGCGGCTGTGACTAAAACGGGACGAGTAGTCATTCATTCCATTTAGTTCACAGTCAGATGAAAATTATATGACACCTACAATTCTTTAGTTTATACTCCACAGCGAATTTCAAATTCAGTGCCTCCACAAGTGACGTTTCGTGCAGTTTCATAGTGTTTCCGACGGATCTCAGGTCCATTCCTTCAGTGACCATTCCAACACCGAGCTCTGGAAGCGCCTAGTTTGGTGTTATCAAATGCGAGGACTCTACGAATTTTCGAGACAGAGGAGATACGTAACCTGGATGATCCTTGATCCCTCGGTCGACGATGTCTGTTATGAATTTCAGGGCTTGGGGATACTCCTTCTTTCTGTAGTGGCACAGAGCGATAGCGTAGGCAAGTTCGGGCTAAATCGAGCGAGCTATTGATCATAACCGTCCTAGGCAGGAACGATGTTTGCTCAGAGTTGAGAGGGAAAATATGTAGATTTCCTACCATGATTTGTTATTGAAAGTTCCAGCTCGTCACTCACAACTTCATGCAAACTTTTTCTTGCAAATGCGGCAGCTGATGACAAGGAAATCCGCTATTCTCACAGTTACTTAGCCCAAGGTTGCTTTTTAGGAAGACTTACTGCCATCCGCTGTCATTGGAAACAATAACCCGATAGGGTCGACGAGGTCAACATACCTGGTAACCCATTATTGAGCTAGCATTGTTGAACCTTTCCTGGGCTTTGTCGTAGTCACCATCCTGAAAGGAAGTTGTTTTCCAAAAAGAAAGCTGGGCATTTGAAAGAGCAGACGTGGATGTAAAGAGATCAAGAAAAGTCGTCTAAAACCAGAACGTTGAAGAAATCTCACTTCAGAAATATATCATTCGCTATCAAAACTTCGCTGCCTTTTCCTTTCAAAAGTTACTTTTTGCAGCAACTTTAGGAGGAGAGACCACTGCGTCGTCAAATCTTCTAAGGATTCGTGGGTCACCTCACCAAATTTATTCCATGGGAGACCATAGTGGTCCGAACCCACTCGCAAACTCTGCATCACAGAGCCGATCGGCGTGAGAATCCGTGAAGGTGCGGATATGCAGAAAATCACACTCCGAGAGGCAACTGAAGCTACGTATGTTTGCGAGCGAGTGAACCACTGAGTTCTTTACTACATGGTTCTTACTAACTTCTGTACTAACATGGTTCTTCTGATGAGAAACCATCAATTTTGAGCTCGCGCAGGTTTAAGCAGTGCCAGAAAGGCCCTTTTTGTTCTAGCAGGAAGAAGGCATTACAGAAAAATCATTATACACTTATCAGTGGCGGACGCAGGGGGGGGGGGGAGCTTTTAAAATCATATACAAACAAAAATCTTGGGTTGGCTTATTTTTGTTTATTATTATTGTTATTAAGTATTATTGATTATTTGTTACCATAAAAGCATTTTCATCAATTTTAATTCCCATCTGGGTTCCCAGAGCGTCGGACAGCTCACTTCACTTTATGCGTCCACCACGGACACTTACTTATGTACATAAAGATTTATGTCTACCTTGTAATCCAGACAGGCGAGATTCATCTCCGTATCCGGATCGTCGGCTGGATACTGTTCAACGAGAATCCGCGCATTGTTAAGATCTTCTTCACGGTATTTAATAGCCGATTCCAGTTTAATGACGTCCCCAAGAAGGTGTTGTTCCTCTATCTGAAATCACTCTCCTCAAGAATAGGAGCTGGACGCACATATGAAAAACATCTAATGAAGTGGAAAATCATGTATACTATGTTTATAGGCTCAAATAAAATCAAGAGGCGCTCTTGTTTTTTTTCTCTTCTTTGATTTTTTCAACAATTTGGTTTCTCTTCGCATGACTCAATCGGCCGAACATCGTTTGCAATTAGGACCTCGATTTCCTTGCAATTTTCTTGAGAACATGCGCAAAAAAAACTAAAGAGTTGTTTGAGAAAAGGTGATATGGTGGCGCGAAGACTTGAAACTGCTTACCGTCGAAACCACTTGCAAGGCCTCCTGGAGCATAAATGCATTGTACAACGATTGTGCATGATACAGTTTATACTCAGGAAAATTCGGGAACAGCTGCGCCAGTTGTGCGTATGCGTCGACAGCGTTTATAAAATCCTGAATAGAAAAGGTATGAGATATGTTCTATGCTTTTGTTGCCTTTTTAATAGCGTTAAACTGTCATCGTTTGTGTTTGCCAGACAAGGGCATGGGTTTTTAGTGTTTCACAAATGGCCCTTCAACTTCACTTCTCTTTTAAATCTCTCTCTTTCTCTCCCTCTCTCTGCGATTTCTCACATTTCCCGATTCACGTACAAGCGTCCACGTTACACCTATCTAGCGTCCTCTCATCCTTCTCAGCATTCATCTCCTCATTTTCCCACTAGCGCTTTTTCACTTTCTTGTACTTTCTTGTACCACCTCTCTTCTCCACGGTTTCTCACATTTCCCTAGCTTCCTATTGGAGAAATGACTGAGAAGTTTCACAGGATTATTCCTGTGGAATAGCCAGGGACGAGTGAGGGTGAACAAGATAGGACAAAATGGGTTGTCCTTCAGGGACGGATCTTCTGCACACGGCGCGAAAAGAGGGATAAAAGAATCCTAGGGGTTTTGGCATGCATCATGAGTAACCCCTCCGCATTTGTTCGTACAAGGTATCTGTACGAATCTTGGCCGAAGCCCACAGTTTGAAACGCGCTGAGTGTTCTACCTGGCAGTAATAGTAGCAGTAGCCCAGCAGTGACAGTGCCGCACGATTCTAAAAAGAAAACTTCAGTGCAACAGCAGAGCAATAGACATTTCTTGAGCACGACGTACCGATGGAGCGCGTTGCACCTCGTACTGCAGCACACGGATCACTTCTGTGTACTTGCCTTCTTTGATCTGCAACGGATCTGATTTTCACGTGAAATTTTATTATTTGCCAACTATACCGCAATACGAAGAACAACGAACACTAACCATTCCATAAATAGTGCTTGTGAATTCGCCATCTTTTATGGGTGCGAACGACATGGAGATAGCTTTTGTCGGACGTGAATACGCGTCGACGATACGTCCAGGTTTCGCGTTTGTTACCACGGCAACGGCATCTACTCATACGTCGAAAATCGTCATACAAACGGCCGGTAGAACGGTTGCCAGTTTTAGGGCCAGCGATGGCTCTTTTTATTTAGGATTAAGCTAGCCATGCAGTAGAACATATGAAAACACAGCATTTCGAAAGTATTGAATTTATGCCAGAGAGAACAAAGCATCCCAGATGTCAGGGTGAACTTCTTCCTTCAGTCTGAAGTGAGGAAAGCGAGATCATGCCGTGATTGGAGAAAAGGAGAAACGCAGATCAGGCCGTGAAACCTGCAATCTTAGAGGGTGAACACATTGTACAGTCCAAGTGAAAAAACTGGAAAGAAATGACAATGTGGAACGAAAGAAGAAAGAAACCTTATAAATTAGATGGAAACGCACATAGGAGGTTTCGTTCTACTTACCAGCAGCTGAAAAGTTGGCGAGAAACACTTATTCTTTATTTCTTCACTCACACTAAAGATGTACAAAGATGAAAAGTTAGCTAGCCGAGAAATTTCCAGTACGTGCAACAACAAGTCATGAGAACTATAAAGGGCCCCCTCCAATGGCACGACACAAGCTCAGGTCGCTCTCTTATAAAAGTGAGAAGTCTTCGGCCGAGAACGGAATCCAGAACGCAGTATTCACGGGGGTAACGCTAACAGCGCTTGGCTAAATACTTGAGAATGGAAGGATAGATAGTAGAGCAAGACACCAAAAGAGCCTGGACTTTCCATCAAGAGGAAGAACATGTGCAATATACCCCTCAAACGCCTTATCACGCTGCTAGATACGATTTGGCAAAAAGGATATACCAGTAACAATCTCAAAAAGACAAGAACCACAAGCGTTAACCTGTGCAGCCACGATGTAAACGGACCACCGTGCAAGAGTAACGCCGCTACTACTAGTAGAAAGGTACCCCCGCATCTGACTCCCGTAGATCAAAACCCGTGGAGGTCTTGGTGCGGCGCCTGCTCGTTGATCACAGCGAGGTGGCCCTGGACCAAGACCACACATGCTTACAATTGGTTTTTGGAGTCGCTGGCAAGCAACGTGTTGAGCAACGTGGACACCTACAATCGCCTATTTCTGGTGCTGGCCGTCACCGATGAAGAAGCGAGCCCACAGCCTACTGAGATGTACTTTTTTCGACGAAATGCACCTTTTCGACGAAATGCACCTCTATATGTTTTCGATGACTCGTCGGCTGGCATAGCCTGCGGTGCCACAACCATGATGTTCGCAAGACATCACTCTTTCCAACTATGACCTTACTTGATAACTGAAGCACCTGCGCGCTTTCGGAGTTCTCACTTTGACAGTTAACGAATTGTTTGATCGCTGGAGTCCTGATTTCTGACGGCGCAGCAATGAGCCTCAATCTCTCTCGACAATTTATTAGCTGCTACAGCTAATATTGGTTGAGCAGTTGAATTCCTTCAACTACTAATCAAGTTTGCAGATTCACATTCTAGGTATACATAATGTAAAGATGTTTTGTTCACGCTGTCTCATAAGTTAAGGCACTATCTTATTCCTGCAGTCTAATTGGCTTTTCCCTCAAATTTGAAGCAAATCAAGTCGAACTTTTATAAAATGTCCATAGCTTTGTTATCCAACCGTATTTTGACTATTTCCTTGGAAATGCCACTCCCATCTTATTCGATGTCAATTTGGCTTTCTTCTGAAGGAATGGAAGAATCTTTGCTTCCCACAGAGCGTCTGCGTCCGAACATCGTTCAATGGGACCCATCATTCACAACAAGCTCATTGCTTCGGGTGCACGCCTTGTTGGGTGCTTGAACGGCGCTGAATAATTGGATATTGGGATTTCATTGCTCGACGAGGAGTTTTCTCACGCACAACACTGCACTTCCTCGGAGAATTCTCATTTTCTCCATGCGGATCTTGCTGATGAACCTCTTTGTTTTCGCCAACGCCAAGGTTTACAATCTTCTCTTCGAGGATTTGCTGGGAAGGTAAGATGTGCAGGATCTAACAAACATCAGCGAATATGATGGGAGGTTCCAGTCACGTGTTTTAAGTGACTTCTTCAAAAAAAAAACAGTGCCATTATCAGTGAAGGGATGTCGTTAAGATACAATCGATTGGTGAGGCCGGTGGCGGATCCTAACGACACTATCCACATAGAGTTCAAGCTGAAGTTGAGCCAAATCGTCGACGTGCACGCGAAGGATCAAACTTTAACTGCCAACGGATGGCTAATTCACGTTTGTCTGCTCCTTCTTCTTTCATGACATCACGGTCCAAACAATGAATCCTTTCGTGAAAGGCACGAAAACTGAAATCCGCTGCTTTTGCAGCACTGGTATGACTACAGACTCTCGTGGAATCCCGAGGAATACGGTGGAGTGAGGCACTTTCATCTACCAGGAGAGATGATTTGGCTGCCGGACATTATCCTCTACAACAAGTAGGTCTTCCCATGCGAAATTACCCTCACTGCCAATGCTCCCTGTTTAGTGCACATGGCAGCCCATGGGTGTCGGCGATCACGAAAGCAGAGGTGTACCACGATGGCAGAGTGGTCAGTGATGTCCCTACTGTTGCGGATTCTGAAAATAGCATTTTTCCTCTTCAGACATGGGAACCGCCAGTGGTGTACCATTCATTCTGCACAATCAACATCGAATGGTATCCGTACGATGTTCAGCAATGTGAGCTGAAGTTTGGCAGTTGGACGTACAGCGGCACGCAGCTTGACCTGATGCATGTGAGTGAACCAGCCTTGTGATTTCTCATGGTCACTCACTTCGTCTAGGTTTCTATATTGATGGAGAAAGAAAATTTCCCCTCCCACAAAGCATACCTCTTCACTGATTTCTGCCGTATTCCTTTAGCCGATGAGAACAATTACCATGATCAACGAAAGCTTTTGATATGGAATAATATACTGGTGCAAAGAGTTGATTTCTACTGAATTCTTAAAGGCAGCAGGAGCTGAAATCCTCGACCCCGAGCTGAGCTGTGGGTGATGAAGTACAGACTCAGCACATCATAAATGTGAAACGAACACAGACAATGATGGCTTACCTGCAGAGAAAATGGAACATTCGTCGCGAACACGCCTGGCCGTGTTCGCGCGCGGACGAGTTTTCCCCGGCGCAAAAGCCATTGCGGTGCGTGGTTTGGCGCAAAGGGAAAACGAAATGCATTCAATTCACAGGGTTTCATGGCGGGACTCGGCCAAAACCACGCGCCGCAATGGCTTTCGCGCCGGGGAAAACTCGTCCGCGCGAACACGGCCAGGCGTGTTCGCGACGAATGTTCCAGTCAGAGTTCGGCACAAGCTTAGCTCGAGCAGAAAAAAATTACGAAGCCCCCTTTGACCTAGCCAAGAATCTACGAAGCCCCTATTGTAAACAGGCTAGAACAAGTTTTTGCGAAGAACCTTGGTTTTTTGTTTTCAACGCAGATCGACATGTCCACACGTGTTAACAAGTGTTAACAAGTACACTGGCGGTGGCACCGTCAAATAATTATTGAATTTCCAGCTAAAATTTGAGAAGGGATGGAGATTTTGGAGGCTTCTGCCACCAGTTTGATAGACCAATATTTTCTGAATACAACAGTGCGAATAAAATTGGAAATAATTGATTTTAGAAGAAGTTATTTGAAGAAATTGTGTCCAAGTGGTGTTGAAGACTGTTTTTTAGCTATTTTTTTCAGCTGCAACTGAATAAACGTGGCAACTTTATCACTCACTGGAACGAGCAGCCTCTCCTCTAGCTAACCGCTCCAGTACAATTGGAAATATTTGATTTTAGAGAAAGTTGTTTGACGAAAATTCTCTGGACCGGTGCTGAACCCTAACTTTTAGGGTAAATTTAGGGTTCAGAGAATTCCTGAGCTATATCTCCCTTCAAAATCAAATAATTCCAATTTCCTCTGGCAGTTGGCAGAAGAGTCGTACTCGAAATCTCACCACAAAGTTTGAACAGGATCCATTCAGTACCAACGGTGCTGTGGGTACTGCGAGGTACTTTTTCACCTATAACTCCTACCAAAATCAATTGAATCCAATTCTTTTTTGGATTTGGATAGAGCATTGCCAGTTGCAGCTATATGCCCATTTCCAGGCGGATCCGTGCAGAACCTGTCCTTTTATGAGTGCTGACAGCAGTGCTGTAGGCAGAATTTTCGCATGATAACCGGTCAAACTCGTTTCAAAATCAAACAATTCCAATTTCCTCTGGCGGTTGGTGCTAGAGTCGTACTCGTAATCTTACTACAAAGTTCGAGCAGGTTCCGTTCAGTACCAACAGTGCTGTGAGTACTGCAAGGTACTCTTTTAGGTGTAACTCCTACCAAAATCAATTGAATTAAATTATTTTCCAGAGTAAGATGGTACATTGCCATTTGCAGTCATGTACTTGTTTCCAGAAATATCCGTGCAGAACCTGACCTTTTGTAAGCGCTGGAAGCAGTGCTTTTGGCAGAATTTTTGCATGATAACACTATAAACTCTTGCCAAAATCAATTGGTTCTAATTTTCTACGACAATAAGTAAGAGTAGTAGCATTCGTAGTCTTACTGTAAAATTTGAGCAGGATCCGTTCAGTACCAGCGATGCTGTGGGTACTGCTGGGTACTTTTTTGAAGTGTAATTTCTAAAACAAATATTAATTTTACTCTTATTTAAGTGAGAATTAATAGAATTAATGAAAGAAAAATTCTTAGGTTCAATCTACGTTCTTTGCTCTTATTTCCAAAGAAGTGGATGATTATTCAACCAAGGTTATAGTCCCAGGTACGAAGTCCCTTTTGCTGACCTCATCGTTTACGAAGCCCCGCTTGTCTTGAGTCAAGTCTTTGCCGAAGTCTGGTTCCAGTTTCTCTGCAGGTAAGCCATCATTGTCTGTGTTCGTTTCACATTTATGATGTGCCGAGTCTGTACTTCACCACCTGCAGCTCAGCTCAGAGTCGAGAATTTCAGCTCCTGCTGCCTTTAACTGAGCGAGGGTCACATTCAACCAAGATGGTGTCTTCCAGCAATTAGCCAGTTCAAGAAGCCGCGGTTAAAAAGATTTAAGGATAAAGCGGTTGATATTAAGCAATCTTTTCGGGAAGTACCAGCGCCGGACTCATGACTGGCAAGCCAGAGGTGCGTGGGAAAGAAATCGCAACTCCTCCACTTCGGGAGGACACGAATAGGATACTAAAAATGCTAAAAAAAAAAAACAATAACATTAATATTGAAAAATAGAAAACAAAGATTCAAAGGATAAGAAAAGCAAAAAAAAAGTGGTACAAAATTTTTATTTGCTCCACAAAGTAGTTTCGAAAATTTGCCGACCCCTTCTCGGGGGTAGCAGCCCCCACCCCCTGCGTCCGCCACTGGGGCGTAGATTAAGGAAAGGGGACATCCGATGTCTTCCGATGGAGGAACCTAATTTTGAAATCGCGCGAAACACGGGAGTTGCAAGAAACAGAGGTGTTATTCCCCGTGCGCTTGAAGGTAGGGACAAGTGCTTTCCTGAGTTGCTACTACCGGCTTTCACAGATATTTAGATGTTTGGTTTTTGCTCTTTCGGTGGGCGGAGTCCATTGAATGCACTCTTCAGATGTGCTCATGCAGGATTGTAGGAGGACCACGAAGGCTAGAAACATCAAAGCTGAGAGCCGAAATCATCTCAGGGAAACCTCTCCACTGCCCACCCAATCTCCTATTGAACGAGACTGGCATGGAGAAGTCTGATCATGTACTGTTCGTTTCTAGTATTCGGAGCTACTCTTGCTATGCTCGTGCTACCACTTCAGAGCAGCACTTTCCATGTCATGCTCATCGCGTTTTTGGGTGACCCGCTAACCTGATATTCTAGATTTCTGTCTTTAGCTGCTGTCGGATGATGTGCGTTACGTGGTCCACAACAACGAAAGCGGATGGGATGTCGAAAGGGGAGTGGACGTGTCTGCCTATCAGGTGACCACTCTGTTCTTACCATCAACCAACGCTTATTCCATAATTTAAGGAGTCTGTGGAATGGGATTTACTTTCGGTGTTGGGCACCCGCCACGAGAAGTGGTACTCTTGCTGTGACTACCCGTAAGTTCGTGTTCTATGCCCATACGTGGCTATGTTCCTCCCCCCCTCTCCTCTTGTCAGACTGCGTCAGATTATTAAGTCGTCAGATTGAGATCGTGAAGTCCGTAGATCTACGTATACAGGCCTAAAAGATTTGATCTACCTTGACTTCTTTACTAATTTCTGACTAAATTTTAGTTCAGATTAGCTTCATTCAGATCGATCGACATCACCTACTACCTGCAGATTCGTCGAAAAAAGCTGTTCTACACAGTGAATCTGGTCGTGCCGTGTGCCTCGATCGCTGCTTTGACGTCGTGGGTGTTCTACCTGCCCTGCGAAAGCCATCAGAAAATCCAGCTCTGCATCTCAGTGCTCGTCTCACTTACCGTGTTTTTTCTATTGCTGGTAAGGATGCCGTATCGTACCAAGAGCGACGTCGCCTAGGTGGCGGCGACGCATGATGCTATACTAGGCGTGGAGACGCAGCAGCGAAAGTGTCAGAGGCATCGTGCGCTTGCAGTTCAAGCGTCCTGCCCTTTCAGATCGAGATCATTCCACCAACGAGCATCGCGATCCCATTGATCGTGAAGTATCTGACCTTCACCATGTTCATGGTGTCGCTGTCCGTAATCTTCACCGTAATCGTGAGTCTAGAACAAATACGTCAGCTTACTTGTGCGTTTCTGTGTACTCATGTAAACTGCAACAAAAATGTAAATTGGTGCAAAACAGGTACAAAACGTCCACTTTCGAACGGCCGAGTTTCCCATGTCAGAATGGGTACGAAGCATCCTAATCGACAAAATAGGCAGAAAATTACTCATATCAAGAGCCACCGAAAAAGCAAACTTTCACCGAAAAGCTCAACATAACAAGGTACATCATTCTTCACTATGTACCCCGCCAGGATCATATCTACATCCGAAAATATCGGTATTTGCAGCAAATCAACGCCTTGTCGGCAATGTCGATCCTCCAGAAGCAGTTCCAAAAGACAGTTTTCGAAATCGAAATGGCATCGAAGAGCAAGAAACAAATGCCTACAGTGAACTCGCTGTTTCTCGAGTTGCCGCTGCTGAATCGCTCTAAAAGCATGAAGCAAGCGTTCGGTTCGCCGCTGAAGCGCACATTGTAGGCATTTTTCCTCTGTTTCTACTGCATATTTATGTCATTTAGAACGAGGAGCTAGCTGTTTCTTGGCAAACTTCTAAGATCTTCAAGGGCTTCCTTAAGATTTCGTTGATGTTTGCATGCATTCTAAACTCACCTCATAATCATTCTATAGGTTGACGTATTCCTCAACCCACAGATTCAGTTCTCGGTAACACCGGTTGTTTGCTCCCCCGACAGCGTTGTAACCTTACCCTAACATGTTCACGAATTTTGCGATCTGTGTCAAGGAAAAGGAAGTGAACGCCTTATGCTCCCAGTAGAATTCTTGACAAGCATAACAAATTACGATACTCTAGGACAGAAAGGCTACGTCGTCAGCAGAGCTCGTCGGCTGGGAGCGCTCTTGAACGTCAGCAACGGATCAAGAGGCCTGGGAACAGCATTCGAAACAAGCTGAGACGGGCTGAACGAAACGTCCAGTACATCGCCCAGACGCTCACCGATAGGCGACAGGCCGAGGAGGTGAGAGTTCCCTATTTTTTAGAGCTGAAGGTACGTCTCAGGTGGAGTTCAGCCCTTTGAAAGTGCAGCCACGGCAAGTTGCGATTCTCCTCAGTAAGCTTATAGAAAACGTGTGCTCTATGGCGCAAAACTTGGTTCTGCTAGGTCTGAAAGACGCAAACTGTTCAGGCGTCCGCGCTAGTGCAAAACACGATTAGTGAAATGAATTTGATATCTGCATTGGTTCTCTACGAATCGACATAGTTTTGGCATAAGTTGTCTGCATCGATTTTCGTACTGGTAGCGCGCAAGAGGTGGAAGCTCCTTTCTGCGATGACCAGAGTTATGGCACTCACTTTGTACGGTAGTGCATCTTCTTTCGTAGCACTTGTAAACACATGCTCCTCACCCAGAGACCGCCATCGCATCTTTACAGAAGCGGATACGCAGACCGCATCACTTCGCAAGCATGCATACCTCTTCCCTTAAAGGCAGCACCCACGGAAATTTTTGGGTTGAAGATTTCGCGGTATATAGGGGTTTTTAGGGACGATGAACTCTTTGACAACGATGAAGTAGCGTGAAACACGCGAAAAACACGGAAAAAGATGCCGGTATTTCATGTGCGTTCACAGCGCGGACGAGTGTTCCGTGATGGGTCCCGCCACGGAACCGTGCAAATGGTACAAATTTCACAAACAAGCCCACTGCTGAACCACATGCGCACACCCCGTCAACGGCGTTAGTTGGCGGCAGATATGTCCACAGCAGTATTTTCGCAGGTAGGCAGCCACTCAAGGTGTTCCAACTTACTGTTGCGATTGTCCAGCGCCGGCTGCATGGTAAGCCACTCATTTCAGAAGTGAAAATTTCCGTGAGTGCTTCCCTTAACTATACTTTTTTTAAATGTTTGTTGGTGTAAATTTAACTTTTTTTCCTTTGCATTTTGCTGGATTAGGCAATATTATCTAACGTGAACTACATACAAATACTATCTAACTGGAGGAGGTACGGCATATGCAGCATCACTGCTACTACAACAACATTTTCAGACAGAGGCAGACTGGCAATTCATCTCACTGGTTATCGACCGGATCCTTCTATTCATTTTTGCGTTTTCTATATCTGCCGGAACTCTGATCACCATCCTCTCTGCACCGTCCATCACCGATACTAGAGAACCCATCACTACGACATACTATTAACAAGTGTTGTTACAATGAAGCTTCAGTATATAAAAAATTCATTAATAATGAATTCATAACAACAGTCCCAAAACAACAGCAGCGATGTCATTGCTCGATAAGACGTGAGCAGTACGAAGGCCAGATGGAGAACGAGGTTTACGAAAGGCGAATACCACGCCACGACCGAACATCCGACATCCCATCTACTTCTTTTGGGCTCTTCTCTTTCGCTTCAGACGACGCATACGCTTCTTACGCCACTAAACCAAAGATGTAATAGCAAAGTATGAAGAAGGATATCGTTCCTAACAACCACAAAGCAGCTATACCTATTCTGAGTTTTGTACGTTGAAGGATCCTCAAAAACATCCACTTCCACTAAGCAACAATGAAAAATACACGGTTGGATTGCATCAATAACTATGGAGAGCTTGAAAATAGCTTTACTCATCTCCTCCACTAATTAATTTGGGCCACATCAGTTCTCCTCCATAGAAAATAACTGCTGAAGGTCTTATGCTGCAGATTTTAGTGCCTAACTAGACAAGGAACAATTTGGAGAATCTCTCCTTTCATAGCAGGAAAATATACGGTTGAGTTATAATGCACCACTGCACTATATAAAAAGATGAACTAGTTCGAACAAAACCGACTGTGGGTGAGGTGAAACTCTACAACTTACAACTTTGCAATAATTCGTGAGAAAAATCTTTTTTTCAAATTACAACCAGCTATTTCACAGCTTTCTTCTACCTTGCGAACAATCGTTTGCCTAATCTAGCGTAAGCTGTGACAGCCTCATTTCTCACGCACTAATATGTGACAGACTAATCACTTAGGAAAAAAGGTGAACAAAATTACAGCAAAGTGAGCTAGAACTCATCAGACATCAAACTGGAACTGGGGAACGAATCGTAAACACTCTAAGCGAGTTTCCTAAGAGTATCTCCAGACTTCGCCAGCAATCGTGGCGATCGCCACGACAGCCGGCTGTCGCGGCGATCGCCACATGGATAAAGTGAATGAGGAGACCCCAGACGTAAGAGCGATGATAATAAATGGGGCGTGATGATCAATAGGCATCGTTTCCGCTATTGCTATCATTCACATCGCCAGTTCATTTTGAGCACATCTTCGAAGTACGGGCGATGAGCTCCGTTTGGCAGCGATCCATGGCGATGTAACGTGCAATCAATACGTATCATTTCTACGATCCTTATCTCTTATATCGCCTGTTCATTTCTATACATTTTGAACTGGCGAAGTCTGGGGATACTCTAAGAGTGCTTGCACTCCCACTCCGGCACGGATTAGGACTCATCTTTCACTCTAAAGAAAAGCACAGATTATTCCCAGTTAATACGAAAGTCGTCAGAACTAATAACACTCTTACCCGTGCACTGTTACTCCTTCTGACACTAGCTATAAGCATACCCGCCCATCCCCCACACTGATCCATCCCCCTTGCTTGTATAGATCTTGACTCAATTTTGTATTCTCGCCCTAGCTGCAGGCAATCTACAAGCTCTAATACACTCTCGACTTCAAATTTCAGGAAATCAACGATGTATAGAAAGTTCACCACCTTACCCCGGACATAACCTGGGACAAAAAAATCCTTTTGAATGCTGCCAAAGAAAAGAGAAGCGAAGAATTCTGGGTGCGGGTCCTTAGTTACCCGTGGCATCTGGCACGAAGGGAAGCGAACACGCTTCACAGTTAATGTCAGCACGAAGACATCAATGCAGTGCCCTAATTTTGGTAGCGATTTTTATGATAGAGTGATAAAATTGTTCTTGCCCACTTTTTCGTGTGAACAACTATTTAACGAGACGAAATTACTAGACGAATTTACTTAAAAATATTTTGAAGAACCTCTCCCTTATCTTGGCTATTATCAGTGATAAATCCTTTTAAACTTCATTTTCCTTTCTGAATCCTCGAAACACCAATTCGCAATTAATGGGAAGGGCTTAGAGTGCTCTGAGAACCCAAAGATAAATCTGAGCGGAAAGATATTTGCTGCGATCCGTCTACTCCGCAAGCCTCGCTTCAGCTGCACCTAACACCTTGGGTAACTAAGTGCCGCCTCCCAAGAATTCTGTCTTGACATCAAACCTAATAAAATTAGCAAACAAGGTGAGAATGTAACTTAAAAGTAAATGACGTGACATACCTTTTCCCTCATGATGATGACGTACCTCGCGACAGTAGGACTGCGAAGTACCTGGAACAACTTACACTCAGTTGGAAGCATGCTTCAACAAACCACAACACATTACGGAAAATAAACGAAAGCTCACAAAGACCAATTTCTCCAAGGTTAGGATGAAAAACACCAAAAAATCTCTATTGCGAACGGAGTAAAAGATCACTGCTTCCCACCAGGACAAAACAAGCCTCCCGTAACAGCCTGCTTGAGAAATGCCAACCACACTTTCACTTCACATCAAAACGGGAACTTAATGCCATGAAACGACTAGCCTTACTAAGAAAAGAAGCAAATCCTCGCAAGTTGAGCCACTAATTAAAAAGTGGAGCCGATTTAGGTCACGCGCCAGCCGCGAGCGGCTATCGACCGCGCCGTGGTGGTTCGTGTTGCGTGCGGCGATACGCAGACGCGGCGACGCTGCGGCGGTTCAAACGCTGGCCGCTTGCCAGCTTTTTTGCGACTGACCCGCACCATTGCACCGCCGTCACCGATATCGAACGTTCTCGTTATGTCACATGCTTTGTTCGCCCAGCGGGCGTCTCTCTGCAAGTTCACCTCATCCTCGTCCACCTATTGACAGTCTCGCAACGGCCACTAGTGTCTTTTTGCTGCTGCCTGCAGCTTTGCAGGTGTAGAAGTCGTGGCCTTCTCGCTCTGGACCGGTAGAGGCCACTGTTGCTTCGGCTGTCATCATTTCGACCACCCGGTTGTGCATGCCCGAGAATAGTTGTCACTGTTGCTTCCCGTACTCTTATTTGCTGACTTTTTCCAAGAAAAGGGGAAAAACTCGTCCTCTGGAGTGGTGCTGTTGGGTCGCTCTACGTCTCGACTTCATGTTGAGCGTAGTTTGCACTGACGCTGTGAAGCGGTTTGCAAAAGGTCAAACACCATTTGCTAGGGAAACCAAATTAAGAGAAAGACTTGAGGGAGTTGGGAAGAGCCACATGCGGTTGCTGGTTTTAGTAATGAAATCCTGGCGAAAATGGCTACGTAGAAGGGGCAGTGCCTTCGAACAAGTTTTTTGCCGCAACAGCGCGATTTTGAGGAGTATCTGAGCTTTCTGTCGCAGTATACGTAGTATACGTAGTGAGTCCTACAACCACAATTACAACATAGTATCGTGACTTGTAATGAAACGCTTAACCTCTGGGTCAACAATTGTGTGTGCTGTCTGTATGTCACGAAATTCTACGACTGGTAATAAATAAATAGTATTGTACGTCTAGAAGAATGAATTCCTCTGAAATCTTCACATGCAGGAGTAGTTGATTGTGGGGACCACGATATATCACTCTCATTTTGCATGGTATTATTGATTCTATTGGTCCTGATCTTCTTTTTCTTTGTCCAGTTTGGTTATCCTTTTTTTTTGGGAGGTATGGTGTTTGTGGGTAAATTTTGTCGTGAGACCAATCACTGTCACTCGTTAGACCTGGAAATGATGTGCTCAGTGGGAACCCGAGTACCGCTGTAGAGGCTTTTCCTTCATTGCGCTGAACTATTGGTAGAGGTGCATAACGGCGAAGCATTTTTCGTTTAAGTGCCAGGTAGGAAGTGGGCCGTTTCTGTCGACTCTACATGTCTAATTGCATCTTATTGATTCCTTATCCTTCTGATATTTCCTTGTCATGCTTTTCCCTATTTTCCGCTTCTTACGTCAACATTCGGTTCGATGAAGGTTTATTTTATCTTTATCATTTAAAGATGTTTCCACCATTATTGAAAAGATGGGGCCATTTTCTGCATCAGTTTTACTTCCATAACTTTACCGTTGTTCCATAGCCTCTCTTAACACCTCTGACATAATTTTAACGTAATCCGGCTCAAAATCCACTGTGGTCTTGCCAGACTTTTTTAAAGATGTAATTTTCTGGAGAATGAAAGGCTATCCAGCCATTTCAGTGCTTGAAACAGTGACGCTATAGTTTTTCATTATTCGCAGACAGTTCATGTTGAATTGACACTGCTATCGACTTGAGGCGTTTCACGTTCATTCGCAGTTTCAGCAACAACTTCCACTTCTTTCAGATCATGTCTGGCTGGGATGCGTACATCACCACAATGACGGACGCGTCGCCGGCGATTAAGCGCGCTGCTATCGTCGGTAGTGCTGACGGCTCCGTTTGGGCTCGTACTCAGGACGGAAATACATTCGCGGCGACGGATGCAGAGCTCAAGAAATTCGTTTCTCTCTTTGACAACCTCGCTGATGTCCCAGCACATGGCGTAGATCTCGAAGATATCCATTACATTGTTCCTCGTACGGAGGAAAATCTCATCTTCGGCAAGAAGGACAAGAGCGGTTTCTTTGCTGCGAAGACCAAATCTGCTGTTCTAATTGCCGTTTATGAGGGTGAGAATCAAGTATCCGCACAAGTGCGCACCTCCGTTGAGAAGCTGGCCAAATATCTAGAAGAAATTGGCTATTAGACTGCCCCGTAATGGTGAGTGTGGTTTTGTACCCTTGTGCGTTCTTTTTTTTCTTTTTTTTTGTATAAAACGTCTATTTGTTTGCCATCAAGTTTGTATATAGATGTCTTGTAGCTACTCAATTATTTCGCGGTGGTTACGTTCTGGGCCAGGGTCAAGTGTGCGACGATAGATTATAAAGGGGTATGGCACTCGTGAGTGGGAAGAACGGCGCTGAAAGTAAAAGACTGAGCTAAAACAAGACGTGGTTCACTTGAGTTAATATTCTAATCTCAGAATCGAATTAAAGATAAATTGTTTCACAAAATTAATTATCTGCGCCAGGAAAAGGAGCTTGGAAGGGGAGGGGGCACCGATGTTTAGGCATAGGCTCAGGCTTTTCCGCAGAAACTCGCCCAAACTCCGTTTTCGTGGGTAAATGGGGATTTGTTTTGTAAAAAAATATTTGAGAATTAGTACGCGGGACGGGTGAACCCCATATTTTCGCCGACAAAGGGAAGGGGGAGAGGGCGTACTTATATCTCTTCTGCACCCTTAGTTTCTTTTCGACTAGAGAAATGTGGTTTTTCGTTTGCGAATTTCAAAGATGTCCGATATGAAAACTGAAAAATATGGGGTTATAATTCCTAGGAATCAGTCCTATTCGTTCATAATACGATGTTATGGCTTTTATAAGTGAAACATTTTTTTTTCAGATCTGCCTTGATGGTTGACAAGCCATCGTTCATCATGCGTGTTGTCTTCGAAATTCCTTCAGCTTCACTCCAGCGAAACCATTCCTTATGAACGACGTTGGTAATATTAGCGTCAATTGCGGCTCATTGCGTCTTCCTCGTTATTGTATTTTTGCGCATAACTTTTGACCACCATTATCTGATTATTGTGTCTATTAGTATTCCTAGGTTTTACTGAGCTGGTGCGATTTCCGGTGTGTTTTCTATTCAAAAACGTGGTGATTGTGGTTTCCATAAATATTGCACGCCTTCTTGAAGTATGCTTTGTGTTCCTGAGCTTGATTCAGAGTATTCCCTGTCGAAAATACAATTTTGCTCTGAAATCTCAGTGTTGGAGGAGATATGATTCAGAAGTAGAAATTGAGCAAATGCAGAGGTTCAGTGTGAGAAAGTTGACTAATGTGATGTCTGTGGCTAATATCTTTGAGTAAGGATGTGCTTGCTATTCACTTTACAGAAGAAGGTCAAGCTTGGTGTTATTTCCTTGGGAATCAATGATAAGGTGGTCTGAATACCCAAAAGACGGAGGAATGGAGCTAGGGATACATACATATTTCGTCTGTGTTCCAAAACAAAAGCTGGTAGGGGTCTCCTATGCATTAGCAGAATAAGATGGGTTCACGTCACGGAACTTCAGATGTTGAAAATGTTGGTACTTAATAATGGTTATGTTGTGCAAAAAGTCATCGTTTCTATCTGCTGTGAGGAAGTTTGCCTCATTTCTCAAGAGTGACACAGCTTTCGATCCTAGAGAAGATTCTCTGTCCTTCCAGCAGAGCAATATCATCAGGGCATGGTACACGAAACAAGATTTCCCAAAACGTTATTCCAGCATCGGGTTCACTTGACCAGTTCTGCTAACTTTGTTTCTCTAAAAATCCAGAGGTCATTTACAAACTGGTTATTTGAACACGTATCATAATTATATCACCATCGCATGTTCGAAATACTCTGACTCACAGCAATGCGTGCTCTGTGCTGTTTACAACGCGTTATCCCTGAATAATTGAAGAGGAATGCGCCGCGAATCTGTTTGTAATTCGGCATATTTTAGGCGGGAAGACAGTGATTGTATTACAGTCGACAACGAGAACTATTGCACATGTCATTGTGGGGAAGTGGGAGTGGAGGGGGGGGGGGGGAGGGAGGAGAGGTGGGGATGATGGCATAGTGTACTTTTTTTACTATAAGGAAAATTAAGGGGAAAGCTGCTAACAGTCAACATTAATTATTTATTACCCAATTTTCCGTAGACACTGAAGAGGGCACTATTCCAAATCTGAGGCTGCAAAATTTTGCAAAATTACTTTGCTGAAGCTTAGCATGTTGGGGAGGGGGGGGAGGGGAGGGGGGAGGTACTCGAGGTGCTGAATACGAAAATCGCCTTCATTTTATGCCGTAATCCCACTTTTTTTGTAGGATCACGGCAGGTACACTATAGAGATATGGTACCTCACAAATACTCTCGAAATTGACAGTTTCTCACGGTTTCCCTTCGGTAATACTACTGTGGCCGTACAGAGAGGACATGGTATGGTTTGGGTGTGATGTTAGTGTTCGGCACTGCAACGGACCTGTCTTTTCAGCAAAAATGGATCTTGTGCTGTGAAGAGGTGCCCAGATTCTCCATGAATTCCTAATGCGACATCTCAACAGAATTGATGAGGCGACATCTGAACAGAATTGATGCTGCAAACTACGAAATAAAGATGGCCTCTAGTGGTTGTAGGGCTTTGATAATGTTTGCTTTGAATTAGTACTCATGCTTCTGCGAGTTGGTGCAGAAATAATGCGCGCTTTTCGTTGCTTCATCTTTGGTGCAGAAAATTTCCGGTGTTTCTTACCGCTTATGAGAAGTATGAGAAGTTGCACATGGTTCTGTAGCAAATCCCATGGCCTTTTCAAATATGTTATACGTTTTGAACGAAATTCTCGTTTTTGGTGGACTTTTGGTTCTGAAACGAAAAGTGCCAGAACAAGTTTTTTTGCCAAACTCACTCGAGCAAGCTAAAACTCGGCGGCAACGCAGCAGCAACAGCTCGGAATGCCACCACAGTTTTGGCAAAGGGGGTGTGATCGAATGCCTTCCGCCAAGTTGCTTCAGGGTTTTCAGACTTGGTTTGCCTTGCTCCGAAAGTAAGGAATGTCGCATAGGTCTTAATGGGGTTTGGGACCCCCAACTGATGACAATAATCAGGGAGCACCCATTCAGAACAACATATTTGGCTTGGCAGAACCTCACCGGTAATTGTTGTCGGACCATGCCTTCCTTCAGTGAGAATAGGAGGATGAAAAAGCTTGACGGGTAGATGTCGCGCATACTGAGCGAGCACCAGATTGGTCCTCATTAAGAGAACTGCTTCGCGCCTTTGTAGTGAAAGAATTGCGACTACACACTCGGTCGCTTACAAATAAACTATGAAGTATAGCCCTTCGATGACAAAATGAAGTGCCTTGCTCAACAGTTGGACGAGGAAGATGCACCAAAACCCTCCCGGAAACCGAAGCAACACCAAAATAGGGTCGACTTTGTGCTGACCTGCTGCAAAAATCGCTCACTGCAGCTCACTCATCTTTTCTCATCTGGGAAGTATTAGGTTGTCCGAAAAGTAATTAGACAAATTGGTATGGTAAGTTTTGAATGTCATATCTCGGTCACTTGCGGAGATGGACCAACAGGAATTTACATGTTAGTGTACTACGTGGCAGAGGTCACCCCAGCGAACTTACTATGAAAGAAGCCGTACAGTGAAGAGAACCATTTATTAACTATGGATCTGAAAAAGAAGGTCTACCGAGCAAATCTACTTCTGCAGTAAGGTAGCGGCCGTACAGCGGACGAGGGCGACCAAGCCCCCTCCCGAGCGACATGCTTCATTTGGTACCGCAAGTTCAAGAATGGAGAAGAGACCCTTGACGTAGCTCCTCGTACAGGAAGACCTCTCACCCAGAAAACAAGCCTCGTAATCGCCACCTGTGAAGCCCAGCCGGATCTCTCTCTGCGCGACATGGCGAGCCTTACCCAAACTCCAAAGTCCACCGTTCATGACATCCTTAGGACTTCTGGCAAGGTTCCGAAGCTGCGTCGAATTCTCCCTCACGCCCTGAGCACATGGGACAAGAAGAGGCGCGTTGACGTGTGCACTTCTCTCCTCAGCCATCGCCGTACATTTGGTTGGATCGATTCGATACTCACCATGGATGAGAAGTACTGCACCTACGACAATACTGTACGCCGCAGACACTGGGTTGATCTCGAGGACCTACCAAGAGTGCAGCCGAAGCGCGAAGACCATGACAAGAAAGAGCTCCTCTCGTTTTGGTGGGACATCAGTGGTCCGGTCTTCCGGGAGCTGGTCCTAACTGAATCTGTAATGGACTCTGACTTGTTTTGTAGCCAATTGGAGAAAGTGGCCGGAATCCTGCGGAGTCGATACCCCGGGAGAGAGAGAATCCTTCTCCTTATGGACAATTCAAGACCACACACTTCCAAGAAGAGCTGTGAGAAGTTGGCAGATCTCGGAATCGACTTAGTACCCCACCCACCACATTCACCTGACTTAGCGCCAAGCGATTACCACGTCTTCAGATCACTCCAATCTTTTTTTGCGGGAAAGAAATTCAAAGACAGAGCCGAAGTCAAGAAAGGAGTCGACGACTTCTTGAGCTCAAAATCTCCTGACTTCTTCGCCCGCGGGATCCGCTCCCTTCCAGATAGATGGCGTTACGTGGTCGAACACAATGGAGATTACAAGAGTGATTAACAGTGAGTTCAAACAAAATTAGTAACAAAGTTGCAACTTGTTGGATTTGTCTAATTACTTTTCGGACAACCTAATACTTTCAAGATGTAAGTGAAATAAGTTAGAAACTTCACTGTGTGAGCCCAACGTTACTCAATAAAATGGATTCTACACTCCTACACAGCACCTTCCAGGCACACCTTGCGTGTCAGATACTCCACAGGCTGGAGCAACTGGGCTAGCAAGCTCGGACTCATGTATCATCATCAGCAAACTGCTCGCTCATCGACTACCACCTCCCAGAGAACTCGGACTTCTTCCGGGTGAATTTCCTCGAAGACTAGAGAGATACCAAAACTGCCTTCCGGAAGTTCGTCGATCCTAGGAGGCGCTGTCAGAATTCTGCAGTAGTGGCAGAACATCTACCTTATTGCCAAAGATTTGAGGATTACATTAGTTCCAAGCCTTTCGAAAAATTGATTTTGAAAGGAGTTATGAGGTTCGGAATCAAAGGCATGAAAACAAGCATTATTTCTGCGCCAAACTAATAATTCGTGGATAACGACGCATGTCGCAAAGGGCTGCTTTCGAAGAGTTCAACTGAAGCGCTTCGTTGAAATGGAAAGAATTCGTTGAGATCAATGAAGAGTTGTAGTTGAATTTTTTAATAAGGCGTAATGACTTCCCACTACGATTTGGCAATAATAGGAATTGCTACTATGAGGTTTCATACTTCTGTGAATCTAACGCTATTATTCGATCAAAATCTGGTCAAGAAGGGGGAGCTATTCCAATGCTTCATCTAGGTTGGCTTCAAATCCGGACACGCTCTTGCGTCAGGTTGTGAGTTCTATAGGAATTTTAGGGCAGCACCCATGATAATTTCCATTTCCGAGATTTCAAGTGTTTCGGCCCTTGAGCAGTGATCCCAAATAACTATGAAAATTTCACCATCGCAGACATCAGAATTTTCGAGAGATTAGATGCATTAGATGCAGAGATTAGATGTGTGGCAGCGTTTAAACAGGATAAGTTATGGCGTGAAGGGAATGGGTGTTTTGCTTACAATCACTCTCGTCATGACAGAACTTGCTTTCATTCCCACATCCTTCCATTTCAAGCACGGGTAACTCGGTATCCTTCACAAACGGGCTGGTGACAAAGAAATCACCTTCCTTCTAAAGGCAGGGGTCCACCTCATTACCGTGGTTGAGCTAATAGCAGATTCTGCATCTCGACACGCTGATTCCAGCGGTATAGGTAAACTAGCTGCCATACCCGGCTTCGCTCGGGTGTTCAATCTCTCCCGGCCATTTAAAGCTGATGCCAACATTTGTTGGACCAAAAAATCCTCTCAAAATGTTCATCATTTGGTGATCAGCTCAAGTGACCCTTCTTCACCCCTCTCCCTGCGCTCAAAAAATGGGGTGAACTTGCTTGACTGGTGAGTAAATCCTTCTAAAATGCTTGCTTCATCCACGTTCAGCGTTTCGGAAAGTCCCAGAAGGCACATTTTCACCGACCCGTGTGCAAGAATGTCGAAAAATCAATATAACACGTAAATCGATATTTCGGTCAAAACGGTTATCATATCCGTGTTCAGCGCACTGCGATACCCCTGTAGACATGTCTTTACCCCTCAGTGGGCAAGCATAGTGAAAAATCAATAAAATCAATAAGTCGATATTTCGCTCAAAATGGTTGCCATATCCGTGTTCAGCGTATTGGCGTGCCCCAGTAAACATGTCCTCATCACCTCCTGGGCAAGAATGGCGAAAAATCAATAAAATCGATAACTCGATAGTGTCATACAAAATGGTTGCCATATTCGTGTTCAGTGCAGTGAGATGCCCCAGTAGACACGTCTTTACCACCCCATGGGCAGTGATGGCGAAAAATCAATAAAATCAATAAATCGATAATTTGGCGCAAGATGGTTGCCATATTCGTAATCAGCGCATTAAGATACCCCAGCAGACATATCTTTACCACCGCGTGGGGAAAGATAGTGAAAAATCAATAAATCGATAATTTGGCGCAAAATGATTGTCGTATTCGTGTTCAGCGCATTGAGATACCCCAGTAGGCATGTTCTCTCTAGTCCCTGGTCAAGAAGAGCGAAAAATCAATATAATCGATATAATCGATAACCCAATCGACAGTCCCGGGTGGAAAGTAGCCTATGACCTCCGCCGTCCCCTGTAGGGGCAGCCTGCAAAATTTCGTCCGGATCGGTTCAACCTCCGCGATTTCTATTCCGAACATACAAACATACAAACAAACACACACACATACACACAAACTTTGACTTTTATATATACAGATTGTCTCAAAAAGGTCTTTAAACCCGTTTCCCTAGACAGGGCTTGTAACAGTTTGCTGACCCTAGTTGACGTGTGAAGCCGTTGGTCTTATCGAGTGAACACGCCGAGTCTCGTTGGCCAACGTTGCAGCCATAGCAGGCAGCCAGCACAGATTGGAGCGATCCGCCTCCCGGCTCCAAAAATGTAGCCAGTTCGACCCTTTCAAAAACGGGACCTTCGTGGCTTTTGTGCCTGTTGATGTACATTCCTCAGATCAACATGGCGAAAAGGTCTAGGATATGTCTATACCTCCAACAGGAGGAATGAGGTGGACCCCTGCCTTTAAGATTGTCAAAATCGATCACTGCGCTCGTTAGTAGTAGTAGTGCCAAGCCTAGGAATATGGTGGGATGTGTTTAGGGTTTCTTTTCAGAGTATTTGATGGGATTACGAAGCAAAAACATCTTACTCTATATAAAGCGCAGACCCCCCCCCCCAACGGCACGCGAGAGGTGACAGGTCACGCTGTCATTGATCGCCTCGCCTCGCCCCACCTCCGTTGCCCGCCGCCACAGGCTCAATCGCGGAAATTGACACGCCCAATGACACGCCCATGTGTATGTATGTGTACAACATGGAAATCTTCAATTAGGACATCTAATTTGCAACGAAAACGGAATATCTTGGATCTTTAAAGCAAAATGGGGGAATCACTGACGAAGGGAGTGTGATTTCGCAATCAGAGCCGTGAATCATCGAAATGCAGCAGAGTTGAACGGAAATTTTTACTACATTTCTTCGAAAGCGTTAAGTAGTAGGAGCAATTAGAAAACAACGGTCAAGGGGACAAATGGTGCACTCCATGAGCTTATTATTATTCTTACAAAATAGAAATAGAACGTTTACGCAGTTTTTTTCTGCTAAAAGCTAATTGTGCAAGAACCATAAAAATCTGGACGTTCAGCGCTATCACAAATTAAAACGACTTGACCACGTGAGGATCTGTGTTGCTACTCATACAATGGACCATGTAGAAGCTCTTTATATTGAACATAATAAGAGTTAACCTCCAAACCGTTTAGGAGCTACGCAGTTTCGCAGAAAATCACTGTCATCCGCGAAGCGCGGCGAAGCTACGCTTCGTGCGGATACAATTAATATTAATAATTAAATTATTTATTAATATTGATACAATAAATATTTTTACGGTTTTTCTGATCAAATCAAACACTTTGCAAAAAGATTTCCGTGGGCAGGCATTGAACCTGGGAGTCACCTCAAGTGCGACATGCTCCCAAGCTCAGGGTCCACCGAGAAGCCTTGCAGCAGCTAACAGTGCTGAAAAATCGTACTGCTGAGAAAGTTCTGATTTTGGCCCAGGAGATAATGCCTGAAGACCTCTTTCAGGATGCGTAGGCTCCCATTATCCGAACGTTCTTTTAGGGCTACTAGAGACGGTTATAGGATTAGGACTGAATTTCCAGCAGAATTAACGCAGTACTAGTTGACAAATAATGACAGCTAGAACTGCTTCAACTGCACTTCCTGAAAGTACACATAGTCTCCTTAAGAAGATTCTCTTCAGAGGTCTGTAGCTTATCTCACTAGCGAACAGTAGCTTCCCCAACATCGGGTTTTCACGAGGCCCAACGAAAGTTTGGATTTTGGGCAACGGTAACACCGAGACTAGGAGGCCTGCAGCAACGGCACTTGCAGATCACGAAGCGCACAAAGAGTTGTCTTGAACCCGTCATTCATTCTCGCACAAGTTTGCTCGTTTTGTTGCAGTAGTGTGCGCCAGCAGCAACTTCGCCAAAAATTAGGTTTTCTTGGATTAGTGTGGAGTTTGCCCGGATACGCTCCCAGATGCTTGACCTTGGGGCTCTCTGCTTCAATTCACAATATATAATCGGATCTAAGCTTGAAATCCAGTTCATCGTTGCATGTTTGAGCTACTACTAGCCCTATCTATTGCACGGCATCAATCGATATATCGATTGCTTGGACAAAACCAGTAATCCCAAAGTTTTACTCGACAATAAGTAGGTCGTGTGTAAGATCTCTTTGAGGTAAATCGAATGGTCACCAAATCGCTTGGATTGGTGCAGTTCTACGAAAGTTATGGCAACGCGACGGTGTCTCCGCGGAGCGGCCGCCGGTTTTCACGATCCCGTGAGCAGTATTGTATCTTTGAGTTGATCCAGAGTTTCTTCTGAGGTGTTTTGTGGAATGGGAACGGTGCTAAGAAACAACATATGTTAAGCCCTCCACAAATCCGCTAATGAAAAGTACCAGCTGCTCCCGTCTAAGCTATGATTTCCGTATTTAACTTTGTTTCCGTAATTGCTAACGGCGCAGAGATGCTTCATATCATTTCCTTCGTTTCTAGCACCGAAACCACCGCATGACCGAAAAACAGTATTCGGCAGAAGCGCACTTCCCTTAGGATCGATCATAGGTTTAGAAGTGGGTCGTTGCTTTTCTGAGAAGATTTTTCTCCAGCTTACAACGTAAGGACAGCGAGCGGGTTTTGCGTGAGAAATCATTCATGAGCTCTCCTGTTCCAAATTAGTTACCACCGTCCTCCTCCAGTTTCAAACAATTGGGTTGCTGCTCTCAAGAATGGAGTTAAAATTGACCGGATATGTCTCATATTGTTCGCTACATTATTTTTTTATGTGATGAAGAAACATCTATGCCAAATACTGAGGTTTTCACGAGCCATTTCAAGCGGACAATACTTTTGCCGCACCCTGTATAATACGGTTAAAGTAAGGGCTAACCGTCGATTGTAGTCATTACCGCAACATTTACGAGTGAACATTGGCATAGTAGGGTTTTCGGGCACGCTCATTTGATTGGTGAAGAAAAGCACTGCAAAAAATCCATCCAAAAGTGAAATTTTGTCATTTTGCGTCCCTGTTTATGATGCACTGTAGTTGGTGAGTCCATCGGCGACTATACGCGATGGGAAAGATGTCATCCGACGGGTCCACAGCTCTTGAATGGGCTCTCTGGTGATGGATAGTGGGAAGTTAGGAAAACAGGACTACGAATGGATGAAGAGGAACTGGTGCATAGTGAGGAAAACGTCTTTCCGCAGCAAAGCGAGCACCAAAAGAAGCGTAATCAGGTGTCCCCTGTAGAATAGTTTATTCGCCACGATCACAAACGAACTATCACTATATATCGATCTTTGTCAACTTGATCCTAAACGTGACTGACCGGGTTGCTTCTCACTCGCGAACAACATTCTCTACTAGCCGGCTGTCGCTAGCAGTAGAACGAACAAAGGTTTACGCTTGATTTACAAACTTGTGCTGTTTCCCATGATTGAAAGATAAGGCTTCGAATTTTTGGCTTGATCTCCAATGCACTTGGTCTCGTAGAGTATGTGAATTGTGAAACCTTTTCAGGCCCTGAAAAAGGCGACGTAGCGCCAAAACCTTGGCTCTATAAGAAATAGAGGAATTCAGCAATCTCGAGTATTGTTCAACAAAAGGCCTTAAATGAATTCAAAATATGCCGAGATTGAATGATAGTTGCTCGTTGGGTTTATTCGCCATTTTTTGGCATTTCGTTCATATCGCTGGAATCAGCGTGTTGAGCTGGTCCAGATCCTGTTAATATCTCTTGTCGGAGTCGAAATGAGGTGAAACACTTCTTACATTATTAACGTATTCATTTGGCGTCCGTGACACTGTCCGTGGATTGTCGCGGTCACGTGAATAAAGTCGTTGCATTTTGTCAAAACAGTTGCTTTTGTTGCAATTCATTCCTTTTCTTGCAATGAAATATATTACGATTGCTGTCATTGCATTTTTTCAGTGCATTGCATAAAATGCAATGCATTAAATTGAATGCATTGACAAAAACTGCGATGCATTGCGACGAACGCATTGCATCCATTCTGGTTTAAATACCCATGTTTGAGTACTCAAACGCATTGCGTCGTATATGTTGCGGGAAAAAAATGCAGAGAAATTTTTTTGATAAATTACATCAAATCCAATGCTTAAAATGAAAGGTATTAAATGCAATACATTGACAAAAATCCACCGCATTGACAGAGATTGCAGTGCATTGCAACGAATGCATCGCATCTGTATTGGTTTAGTTACCCAAGTTCGAGGCTAAGCCTCGCCCACAATCGATAGGTATTGCTAGTGGCGACGGCGACACCCATAGCAGCCTAATGCAGTGCATCGGTTGAGATGACCCCATACGTGGGTGGGAGGACCAATGGAAAACAAATGAACTGAAAAATATACAACGCATTGTTGAAAAAATGCAATAGATTGCAATAATTGCAGTGCGGACAGACCTCGACTGCTTCTCTCACCCTTTGCATATCCTTATCCATCCAAATGAAATCGGTCAACTGACTTTCAAAAGTGTTGAGGTCGATGTTCTATCGCCGACTTCTCAGCGACCTCGCCTTTTTTCGTCATCCTGCCTTGAAAGTCCACAGATTTCGTTTCAGAGTAAATCGGAGTGTTTTGTCCAGCTTGAGGCAGTTACACTCATGGCTTTATTCAAATATTAGCGCTTGAATTGCTGGCCTCACGATGTTGAGCTGCTTGTGGTCTCTTCACTCTCTATTATTCCTATTTATTTGTGTTCTTATCCGATAAATATGTAGACTATTAAATAAATGCGCCGTGGGCAGCGTTATATTGTCTGCCTAATACCGGATAAAACGCTAAGATAACGATAAAACGATAAGATAACGCAAAGCAGTGCGATTTACCATTGTAACAATTTCACAGAGTTGTTGTAAATTGAGCCACTTGTCTGAAGTTGTTCAAGAGCACTGAATCGATATATGAGACGTATATAAATTTCTCGCACAATGTAACCATCCAGGGATATTTCATGCACTGAGATGATCTCTACTCAAGTGATTAGCAGATGATGCTGATCCCTCGAGGTGCAGACCTTTCAGACAAGGATTAACGTCATCTCTACACTTTTCAGCAGAAGGTGCGAGATACACTTTTCACCTGAACAGCTGTGGTTTTTTTTCGCTACGGGGAACATTTCACGATTTTGCGGTCAGGAAAAAAGAGCATGCAGAGGCTGTTTTCCCAACAACTTGAAAGAACATACACAGCTACTGAAAAGAATGCAACAAGTCCCTTTGTAACCTCAAAACCATTGCAAACTTCATGTATAAGACGTCTTTGGCATAGCTATTCTTCAGTTTCCAAAATACGTATGAATACCTGAACAACTTAGCAAAAATAGAAATAAAAATGCTAAAAGAAAAATTCCCTGGTGATTTCAAGCCGATGGTAACTGGGTTCTTTCCAGAAAATATCTGGCCATTTATTGAAAATTCCGCTACTTTCTGTATAAATACCTTCCAAACATGGCGTAAATTGTGGATTTCAAGTAAACGGCGAATTTCGCTAGATTTTAAAAAGTCTCCGGTGAGTAGTTCTGCATCGGACGTTATCTCTACACTGCCCTCACGATGAGTTTACATTCTTCCATTCGGTCGTTGACTTCATTTTTGTTTACGCTTGCCGGCAGTTTTTCTTCTCTGGCGGTTGTTGTCCAACCCAGTCGCTCCTGCGACAGACAATCCACTCCTTGGGAATTTATGGGCCAATTTATGCTTTATTTGTTCTTCATACTACGTCTGTACGTAAGAGCATGCAGGATGGCTGAGTTTTCGTTTTTTTGGGACAAGTAGAGCAAGCACAAAGTCCCGGATGCTGCAACGCAAAAGTTCGCATGCTTCCGAGGACCACACTGAAGCTAACTTCCGCTTTGTCCATCACGGCCAATTTTTAGCTTTCGAGGGCGATTCTACCAAGATATGGCGTGCAAGCTTCGCCCTACTTGCTTATGAGAATCAACCTAAATCTGAACGAATTCTGGCAGTTCTAGATAAACTTACAAGGGAAGGATACCAAATGTCTGTGGCACTTCAAAATGGAATGCGCCTCATAATGTGAAGTTGACCATGCTGATCTCGATTATGTACGTATTTCGTTAGTGCTCAATATTACTCAGAAAAAAAGTTATAACCTTGTTTGTGCAGCACATTTGAAGGTATAGTTTCTGCATCACCTCCCGTAATCCTACAAAACAGGTGTTGTTGTGCAAAATGGATACAGAGTTCGCGATCAGCGGCTCAGATAAACCCGTACGCAAAATTCCAGCGAAAAGCGAAAAAAGCAAAAGTTACGGTTAAATAATTTATAATTTGCCATTAAAATCATTATCATTTATCAACCTTTATCATTTACTACTAAAACCACTTATGAAGGAACGATCATTGGGTATAGGGTGGTTTAGGCATCTCGCAGAATCCATCCAATTTTTGCACAGAGGGCTAATTTCAGGCGCTAATCACGATTATCAGCATCATTTTGCATGCCACTGCCATTGTAATGTCGAAATTCAACAATTTTATTCAGTTTTCCACAGTAAGTGCTGTTAATTCTACCGCAAACCTATAAGAAATGGAGTGATGTCACAAAATGGATGTCATGGTTGCGTTCACCTTTTCAAATACCTATTATCTATTATGGAAAATTTTAGCAAAAAAAAGAAACCTTGAAAATTTGGGCTCACGTGAGTCTGTGCTTTCATTATAGAATGGCGAACAAGAAGTAGAATGTGGTGTCCTTCCCTTCAAAGGCTTACCTTTCCGCTTTTCCTGCTCACTTCGAGAAAGACGCCGAGCTAGCTAGCCTGAGAGAATCCGAACTTTTTAGAGGGTTATTATGGCCAAGACAGCCCTCTTGATTGACCTCTGCAGCCACATTCGCCTCATTATCCGTGCCCGAAGGCCAGTGCTTATCCGCCCAACTCATTACACCGGCTGATTAAATTTTCTGCTGTCGTAATGTCGTACTTTAACGTCCGTTACTTTCAAGAGCAGTTTCCTAATACGCAGCTATTCTTATGCCATTCACTGTCCTTCTGCGATGACTTTCGAAGTAGGCGGGTTAGCATTTGTACCAATCGTCGAAAAATCGGGTACGATTTTGTCACTCGTTACCGTTATCGAGTCCATTTTTAAACGTTCTCAAGCATATTGTTGGAGATACTCTTAGCACTTTGCTTTTTGGACAACCTCAGCAACTATTCTGGTCTTTTGTTTTTTGAACAGCTTCGAAACTAACGTGAAATTTGAGTGCTTGTGCTGCTGCCTGCATCACAACATTGTGTTATTCCAAAACTGACCACCGTCACAAACTCATGCAAAAGAAACCTTTAGGGTGCAGCGCAGCAGTACTTCTAGTTTGTGGTGAAATTTTTTATGGTTTCATACAACAGTTACAGTGATGGTCAGTAATATTTGCACCTCAGAAAGTGAGGCCGCTTCGGGCCATCTACGCTGCGCGGCAGATCAGCTGGGTGCTTGAGTTTTCAGACGTTGACGAGATCGCTGCTTTTAATACACAACAATGTAAGTTCGTAAGAATGCCAACAGGTAAAGAAATTAGTCGTGGAAACCACAGGGAAAGGGGTACCTTCGCAGAACCCAACAACGACAGCGCCCAGTCTGCCTGGTCTGCCGCGCTGCATCTGCGGCGCGACCCGTTTTCGGTGGTGCAATAGTAATTGACCATCACTGCACAAAAGCCAAAGTAGTCCAGAGTTACTGTTGATTTCCACTGCTGTCATTCTCCAGTTTTCTTCATGTTCACTTCATCATGCTCTAAAGCATCCTCTTACCATTTCAGTAAAAAATTACCCGCACCATACCGCAAGCAAAATACACCATGCAACTTGTTTGAAAATACAAAAAAATGTGTGAGAAATGTAAACGTATGAATTGTACGATTGGATTTTTTTCTAAAATCCATAGGCCCTTCAACGTGTGGTATTCTATGAAGCACTATATGCGTCTTCAATTCGTAGAAAGCAAAGAGAAAACGAACATTTTCAAAGTACACACATAGCCAGAGGCTTAGTTCGTTCTTGAAACACTGCAGGAGGATTAAAATTACGAAGTTTGGTGAGAGAGAAGCGAGGCAGCGGCACAAGCGATGCAGAAGAAATCCCTTGAAGAGAGCATAGACAGCATTGAGCAGTTTGCACAGTTCGGAAGAAACACACAGTCTGTTTTGTAATTCAGCACGAGGAGTGGAAATAAATAATTATTACGCTTAGGACCCACTTTTGACTCAATCATCTGAACAAGGCGATAATTTAGAAATCGATCTGAAAAATTAAATACTTAAAAAAAAACAAAGGTACACACCCAGATTTATCTCTTCTCCATGGCTGCACTGCTCTCCCCTTCTCGAGCATTCAAATTTTCGCCTCATTTATTCGATTTTGTATATGATATATTGTTCGGTTTTGATCAAAAGGATACCCACTTCTAAAGAATAGGTAACAGTGATCCAGATCTACGCAAAAAGTGGTGCTTTCATAAAAAGAGGCCAGCAAGCCGTTCTCTTGGAAAAAAAGCAATTGATGCCTTCGTCAGACCATAATTTTCAAATAAAGGACAGCATCATCCTCATACGACAGACATTAGTAACTACAAACAAAGGAACCAACACTGTACTGAAGCTCTCTCAAAATTAGCCAGCTGAACGTCCAAATGTGTACATAAATCAACATGAATTACTGAAAAAGCAAAAATTCCTCTTCTTGTTTCCTCATTTCAATGTCCCGCACACTATTAGCTAATTCTTGTGTGGACGTCGTTTAGCTTTCCATGCTACATAGCAGCCACAAACGCAGATATGTTGTTGTTCACGAATTTCCGGCATTTCTCGTGCTCGGCAGAAAACAACCAACCGCGGATCGCCTTCGTTTCGCAGTCACGCAAACGTAAAAACGGATCCCTTCCAAGTGGAGGATGTCCCAAAATAACAAGAACATTTTCAGCAATTAGTAACTGAACCACAAATAGAAGGGATAAGGAAATATCGTCCCATTACATACATACCTGAGTATTGAGGTGTGCAATAATGCCACCGATACCCGTGCATAAGAGCATAAGAACAACAAGTTGTACTAGATGTGTGCGTGTGCAATGCGGATGACTAGGTGTTAAACGATAGGCTCAGATGCAATTATTTTGAGAAGTCCTGTACAGCCAATGTCGGGGTTTACAGATGGTAGAGGGGAGAGGATATCATGTGAAAGAAAACTGCCAAAAAAGGATCTCGACGGCCGAAATAAAACTAATAAAGCATGATTTTCGGAATAATTCAATAATTGACACTGATGAATACAATAATAAAAAAAATAAAAATAAATAAATAAAATAAATACAAAAATAATAAAAAAGGAACTAAAGGCAAACCAATACGATTTTCCATGTGCCCTGAAAAATAATTTTATAAAATTTGTCATGACATTCCTGTGGTGGAGGTGACGCTCCTCATGACTACCGACGGAATAAGGTAGCATGACCTCAAATCTCGTTTCCTCTTCGAACACTCAATAGGAAGAAGAAAATCAATAGATTATCTATTAGCCCTTGAATCTACCACTGCTAACGTGCATATGATGACAGTTTATGAATTGCTTCCTTCTTGTTGTGGGATCAAATCAACGCTGTGGATGGTTGATCGCCGCGGTCTCACGCAGTGCAGGCCTTTGTTTACATCAAAAACAAAACAGTGTACTCCCACTAGGCATAAATAAGCGCAGCAGGGGATCGCGCTGCAGCCCTCTTTGGCCGAGTGTTATCGCCACTACATCAGCTGATTCTCGTTGGAGATTTCTTAGCGAATGTGCATAGCTATGCCTCCACGTTTTCGAAGGATAGGTCAGGTTTGGCACAAGAATCTTGGCGTTCATGTTTTCTTGTTTTCTAGGACTGCAGAAGTCCTCCTATCTACATAGAATCACACATTTCTTACCTGCTCCACATTTGTTGCAACGATATTTGTGAAGAATAGGCAGTCAAAACCGTGCTCAGTCCCGGTTTTTCCGCACAACTCGGAACCTGTGCTGCCCTAGTTTGCTTGAGTGTCCTGAAAATGCGCCTCTTGCGGAGACAAGCTGGAACAGCGTTGTTGACGAACGAATCGAATCGTGTGCAAAAGTGCTCGGCACTTATCAACCACTTATCTGCTCTCCGGGAAAAGAAAAACATGCTTATGGACTCAGGACTGCAGACCCCTGCGCGCTGATTTTCGCGCCGCATGCTGGGCATCGGTGTTTCCACTTCGTTGGCTCTCAATTGACCGCTGCTCCTCGCCTTCCTTGTATGTCGTCCTGATTGCGCATTGTCCTTGAGGCCGGCTGGCCGCTGTGATCCGTCGGCCTCATGCGTGAGTCTCCACACTGCTTCTGCCCTTTGTTCAGAGGGAATCGGCCGTCACTGCTCTATCCAGAGTCAGGCGATGAGTTCTTCAAAATGTGAGAAACGGTCGGATAAAACAGCGTTCAGTGAAAAGCGTCTAGCAATCTACTGCCTGTAGCAGTTCCTTGGTCCGAAAAATGAATAGCTATGGATGGATACTTACCACTTATAGGGCCTTCGTCTTGTTTTCTATGGACAAATACAGGGCCTCTTTTGTAAATTGGACCTCATAGTAAAAAAATCATTACCTGAACTAAACCACCTCTAAAATAAGCCTTATCACGGTCCTAGTGATCAAAACTACGAAAAGAAAACATACACATATAGGAATAGTCACTTGCCTGCACATATTTATTCTGTTGTGAAGGCCATGACCACTGCCAAACAGTATGGGGCATCGGCCAAACGATGCGCCAGTTTACGAAAGCTGGCTCACTTCCAGCGGCGATTTCATCCTCATTTCGTAGCGGGACCTAGTAAAATCCGAGAACAACAATTGCCTGCTCTTTCAAACACACCCACAAAAAACCCCTTTATCTTTGTGTCTCGCTCGTGACAAAACCACGGAATGCGCGAAATCTCAAATATGGGAGCTCCCATGGGTGGTTCCTTTAAGTACACTTGGATCAGTAAACCAGACCGATGGGCATCGTAGATCTATCGAGTATCAGTAGCAGCCGAACTTCTGTTAGGCAAACACAACGAGATTCTGAGAACAACGTCCTGAAGCAACTCCACCCCTCCTCCACCCTTTAAATATTCGCGCGATCATCGATTTGCCCCAGAACGCATGAAGCCATCAAAACATTCCTGGAAGCATGTGACTTGGAGTCTTCTTTGATTCTCTTTCTGCCTCTTTTCCGGCAAGCTTGCAATGTAAGCTGGAATCTTCGATGAGTTCACCCACAAGTATAGCAAGCAATAATTATTGGGCATAACAAGCATAAACTCTAGTCACGTCGACGACGGCACAGAGTTGGAATTTCTCCAGGAATCCTTTTAGTGGAACAAAATATTTATTGTCTAGCAAACACAGGAGGACATACGTAGGTTATCGTACAACGTTAGCTCGTTTATTTCACAGTCAGGAACTCATGCCTTGCTCCTCTCTTTTCTCTTCCTAGTAGAGAAAAGTTTAAAGAATCTTTCAGTTGAGACCTTGCTCTCCAGGAGTGTTTTTCTTAGGAGCAATGAGTCTCAAAACAGATTTTTGAAAAAATCGGGTTGTTGTGGAAAATTTTCCTGTAAAATCCACTGAAACTTCAAGGAGGGTTTTAGTGCCTACTGGAAGGCGCTTGTTGTTTAAGGAGTGATCTTTCCAAAGATGCTCAGGGTGTCCCACAAAAGTGCATTGTGAGAAACATGGGAACAAAAAACAACGGCTCCCAGATGTCCAGTTCTCACCCAATTTGTTTTCAAGAAGTTTTTCACTGGAAGACAAGACAGCAGACAGACAGCGGATGTGATCAGAAGACTACATAGAGTAAAAACGCTACAACGTGGTTTTGCAGTCCCATCAGCAGGCAAGGATAGGCCAACTGCGCTTCTCGAAATCTGTAGCTTATTTTCCTTGATTCTTGGCAGCTCACACAGATTCTTTGAACTTGTTGAAAACGATTTCTGAAGTATAGCACTGCTCTCAAGTCAAATCCAGAAATTTTTGCAACTCTGTGTACATTCTGGACTACGACTGTTTACGTAGGGAGTATTGTCGTATAACTCTATACCGCTGCTCGGAGCGTTGTAGGATCCGGTTTGAAAGCCGCTCCTTGAAAACATCCTCTACCGAAAATTTATGTACATACGTGCTTTCGAAGTTTCGCGAGGAATCGCTCATTTTTCATAAATATCCGCTTAGTACTAGTTAGGTACATCTAAATGGGAAGGAGCCCCACTTATTTTTCCTTTGCGTGCTCGCAAATGAACCTTAGGTCTAGGGACCACATTACTTTCTACATTTACTGCTCCTCCCAGTCGTGTTTCTTTAGCAGATGCTGTTGGCTGTGGCCGTTTCTCTTTCGGGCCTTTCCAATGCATTTTTTAGAGACGATAGGAGGCAACAGACGTTTTTTCCGTGTTTTCGCCTGCATATTTCTCCTCCATGACGAGCTGCTTTCGTTTGCGACATCACGCTGAGCTGCACTATCCGGTCTCGTTCTCGTCCAGATGTCCTTTCCCCGTTCACTGGTAGCCGATCGCCTTCGGTTCTTCAGCTTCTCGATCCTCCATAATCTCGCCGATCAGCAGTTCTTGCTGCAGTCGCCGCCTGCTTGTTCCTTGCATCCTGCCCTTTGTTATGCAGCGGCGATGTTGACATTGAGCGCTTCTGGGATCCGAAGGGGCGGCGCATGACTCGTGCACCTGCTGTTCGTTCGCGCAACCGCCACTATTCGAACTGGGAAATCCTTCTCAGAGCTGCGTTCTGCCCTCATTTGTGTTCATGTTTTCTTCGTTTTCAGGGAATTAGGTGCTTCTGCCAGATTGAGAGGAGGGGGGGGGGTTAAGAAGGAAAAAGAACTGTTGCTCTTGCCATGAAAATAGGTTCCTGGGCTCCAGTGGCGGACGGAGGGCAAACCCGCTCCTGCACACCAAATTTTTCAAAACTTCTCCAGAATATAGACGTAGGCTATATGCTATGTCATTTTACTATCTCATTATTGAATCCTTGTTTTATTTACAATTTCCTATTTATTGTTCGTGAGTTCCATAATATTAGTTAAATCGCTGAATTTTTTTTGATTGGCCACGCCACTTTTTCACCCCACCCACCCTTGAATTTTTCGGGGAAGGTTGTAACCTTTCTGCTGTTCCTAAGTGGAGAAGTTTTCCCAAGCAAAATGCAATGTTTCTGTTCTAGCTTCACTTTTCATCGCCAACTGAATTGAGTCGTTCATACGCTCTGTACACACCCATTTTGCCCCGGAAGTCTCGTCAAGTTTATAAGAGCTGGTGGGTCACAACCTTCCCGAGAATAATCATGAGTAACGCCACAAGTAGCATTCACCTTGCCTGAACTTTTTTTGTCGAATTTCAACAGCTATGACAAGTTATCTTCACTACTGTTAGTCTTTGCTGTTCACGCAGCAAGGAGTAACAGTAGTGTAAAACGTGCTCATCAACACTGTGAACATACTACATGTGTACATCGCAACGAACAACTGCCCTTTAGTCTGTTGGTCTTACACTTTAGTCATTCTGGCTGGCATTTCGGGGTTTTTTCTCCGCGGGAATGAATCACCTGCCAGGATTATTTGACACTACGTGCACAAATTCCTCAACGAGGGCTATTCGATCCGGGAGAAATGGATACCTGGGTGCGGGATTCATAAATGCTCCCGGGACGGCGAGAACCTACCCGCAAATTGAGGAGTGGCTACTTTCTCAATCGAAAACAGGTGCTTTCCTCCCACAACTGCGGGGTTGAATGCAGTGAAATACAGCATTTTTTGTTCGGAAAACTCGTAAATTCTAGCCAAACTACAGGGCCGTAATCTTCACATGAACACTCTGGAATTGGGCGTGGTTAAGCCACCTTCGATACCATTGCACCCACCCGACCTCATTACGTTGTAATCGGTTCCGTTGCACCCTGAAGCCTTCCACTCCAGCCGTTTTCGGGATAGCGCGTGACGCTGCTTATGGAATTGACCCGACTGGTTCGCTATTTGCTATTCCTTCGGACTACCTCGCACGGTGGGCGGATCGATTGACCGCCTGCTGGTCGGTAATCCGGGTCGGGTATGCAAATGCTGCTCTGGCCTGCCTGTACCAGTTCTCTCACGTGCCTTCAGCTCCTTTTGTTCACTGCCGCCCGTCATTTCCACCCGAGTAGTGCAAAATAAAACAAGAAATTAAGTAAGGGAGTGTTCACTTCTGTCCGTCCAGTTCTTGACGCAAGCAACATTCCAGGCGTTTTTCCCACAGCTTTGCAGCCATTTAGCTAATGAAGAGACCTGCAGAAGAGTAAAAATGCTGCGAAGGGTGAGAGACTTCCGCCGGCTGCACCAGTTCACTTTCCTCTCAGTCCATAACCATTTCCGGTCGCGTTTTTTCGCATCCCACCATTAAGAGCTACGTAAGCCCCCGCTCTTGTCATCATCCGTCAGTCGCTCGTCATCAGTTATATGGCCCATAAAGGAAGAGTAAGTACCTGGTTGCGGCTTGTGCTACTTGCTGGTCAGTAACTCCGAATATAGTCCGTCTCAAAATTTTAGGCGATAGCTAGGGGTTTTGCGCATGAATTAGCAAAACGTACGCTAAACGGCACGCAACCAAGTTATTCCTATCTCGCCAAGTAGGACACGCTGCGGCACGTCATTTCTTTCTTTGTCTGGGTTCTCTTCAACTTTCATCCCGTTAAATGGCACCTAGCGTAGCATTCTTCCAGTTGTAGTAAATTCCATAATATGCTGTTTCTAGAGGACCAAGAATCAATTCTCATCCCAAGTTGCTCCTTGTGTTCTTGGTTTTTTTCTGGATGGCCTTCCATTCCCTCTTGATTGCGTCGAGTGACCACCTCTGGGAGTCATAGACCCATCAAAGATGGGCGTAGCTTCGAGGAACATTGGTCAGTAGTTATCCATGAATTCTAAGAAGCTAATGGCATTTAAAGAATGTGATTCTCCTCAAATGTGCTGCAATAAAGTTATCTAAATGATTCTTCGTTTCCTAAATGAAGCACTGAATTAATTTGCAAAGTTTCTTCCATGTTTTTTTTTCATTTCTTCCCTGCGAACCTTCTGGTAGTGCCGTATTAGTTTATTCGTGGGGATTTAATCGAATTTGGACGTAAACAAATCGCTTACCGAACAGCACTTGTCGGCTTGCAGTCAGCGCATCTGTCGCTTGCAGGGCTAAGCGAGGCTCCCTTTTAAGGAAGTAACCAATCCTTGCATGTCTCAGGCTCCTGCGTGCCAGTTTTTCTTTAAACTAAGAACAGTGCAAAAATTAGGTAGCACCAATTCATATTCACCGATTCAATCCCTCCAATCTTCCTACTTTTGGCTGTTCACTTTTTAGTTTTACTTTTTGTCCGCTGATTTCCGATTGTCATGTAGCCTATCCACTTATCCTAGGTCACTTGTAATTGCCGCGCAATCGGCTTCAAAATCGAGGCCAACGTGCGCAAGCCCGCCTCAGTCGGAAGCCACTGTTTCATGTCCGGATTAGCAGTTACCAAGAGGAATGCATTAGGTTTGGAATGTCTAGCGATGTAGCGTAGTCACGCCATACTCAGAGCAGGTTCCCTTACTAGTGGAGTCCGGCATAGGGAGCGCCGCTACCGCGTGCGCAGTCAACTACGATGGACTCTCTCGGTTGGATCGAGTAAAATCCGAGTATTCATTTGAATATTTGGATGCGCGATTGGCTAAGACATTCTGAATTTTTTGTAGTTCGAAGATTCAGTTGATCGGACGCATCGGAGAAGAATGGAGAACAACCAAGAGAGAGGAATGCCTCCTCCCCTGAATTCTTGAGTGGTTCCGCTTTCACCAGGATAACACGATAAATAACGGAACACCCTGCTGTTCGAGACTAATGGTACTACTTCTCATACCGTCGGTTTCAATACTGAAGAGTTCCGGGACTGAATGCAACTTTGGAAGGATGATCTTATACTCAAGGGTAGCAGCCGGCTGTAGAATACATCACTGTGGGTAAACATGTTGATGGGTACCATTTAAAAGGTAATTTGGGGTAACACGTTTACATGGATTTCCTCAATGATGCATCCGATTACTGGTACCGCACAAGGGAAAACTGTAGCGTACGAAGACCGGTAGGGATCTCTAGTATTATTAGGATAGAATAAAAAGCAAATAATTCAGTGGATTCAGTTGATAATTCAAGACCAATTTGAATTTTTGAATATCCGACCAAGAAAGGGCCTCATAACTCTTTGCACCTTTCGTTCCTCTAGGGCTGTACTGTTCTCTTTCTTTCTTTCTTTCTCTCTCTCTCTTTCTCTGGACTTCTTTGAAACTTTGAATTCTCGATTGGAAATCGAATATTCGGTTGTATCTAACACGTTGTGCGGTCGTAAGTATAGAGTTTGCAAATTAATTCTTGCATGAGATGAAGGACTTTTCTTGCTACGAAGTTTCAAGGACATATACAACGAAAAAAATCGTTACATTGTACATCACTACTTTAATCCTACATCCTATCGTTGTTTTCTTTCCCTAACTAAAGGTGGGCTTCGAGAAGCGAGCAAAAAATCGTGTCCGCTGCACGATCTGCACGGTCCTACGCATGGCCCGGCGCCCGGTGGGCCCCGGAATTGGGCCGGGTTTTTGTTCGCTCGCGTGACCTGGAATTTGATGCGGATCGTGCGCGTTGTTATATTAGCGACAAGCGGCAGGCTGGTGCTCATAGCTGAGCGTCGTATACGATGCGCCGATTGGGTGCGTTTTTTACGAGGATCGATAAACTCGTGGACACTGCTGCGTGTCGCCGTGAGGAGTGGACGAGTCTTCTGGCCTGATTGAGTAGTTGCCGGAGGTCGGCTGACACTTCGAATGTCCCTCAGCCGTTTTTACGAGCGCAGTGGCCGCCGGCGGCCGACGGACGGACGGCCCACCTTTCTCGCCTCGCTGCCTTCCCACGTTCCCACCACCACACCAGCGCTGCTTGTTGTTTTTGCCGTCCCCGAGTGACACACCCCGATATGCCGCGACGGATTGCTTGGGCGGAATTCGAACAACGTAGAAGTAACGTCGTTCCGCGACTAGTCCTCGGGAGATGGCGTTACGTTCCGGTTGCCCTTCGTGGAGCCTGGAGACGTGCTGTTGCCACTGCACTCTGGAGGACTTCGCTGCACGTGTCCGCAGTCAATTTCTTGCAGCTCGAAAAACACTAGTGCTCTGGTGGCTACATGCTCGCTAATAGCCTTCTTCCGTTCCATCCATTTAAAGACTCTTTCCTCCCTTCAAAACATGCACCCAAAGTTGCATTGCTTGTGTTGTTTTTAGGTGCCTTTGGCAAGAGTTCCTAGCGAATTTTTTCCTAATTTTTGTGAATTGACTTCATAATAGTTGTGACCATTATCTTCTTCTCCTGAAAGGTATCCTCATTCCAGAAAATTGAGCAGCTCTTGAAAAAAAAAACTTCTTTGCTGTTCCAGTTGATTCCTAAGCTACCTCTTTGCACCTAATTTGCTCGCTGTTTGGTGTCTTGACAATGGTACAAAGTGCTAACCATCATAATGGTCTGGATTTGTAGAACTAAATCCTTTAAATCCAACAAGAGTTGTTAATCAGCAGTTTTTTGTCTTTGTTTGCCAGCCATTCAAATTTTGCAGCTGGTGAGCAGCAATTTTGGAAATATTTACTAGAACAGTGTTTGCATATGCAGGCCACTTCAACAGTTGAGCAGCACGCTCTGCATCACGTCGACGTAGCACTCTGATTGTCTGCGCATCCACGCATGCCATTTATGTCACCGTTCTCATCCTCGGCCGAGTCTATTGCTTCTTGTGCCAACCTGTCCAAACAGATTATGCGGCGCGTGCGCGGCGACCTCGACTACGGGGATTTCCTACATGTTGAGGTTCTTCAGACTACTTAACCGACAAAAACCTCTGAAATTTTGACTATTCTAGGGTCACTTCTTCCTTTGATCATGACTCTGCCACCACTTTAGTGCCTTCTGGCCAGCAGGATTCGCTGGCGGAGGTGTGTCGAGAAATCGGGAATAACTAATGATATTTCGATTCTCGCCCGCTGATGCGATGGGAACACGGCGGCTTTTTGCGGCGCGTCATTTGTTGGCCTTTTAAAAAGCGCTACACGTACGTAGCTGCTTGCTTTTCTTCTAGGGGCTTCTGACATTCAAAACGATTAGTGTACAGCCATACCTTCGCTGCTCCGTCACGAAACGCTGCCCATGTCAGATTTACCTTCCATATTTTGCTGTTATTATATTTCAGTGTTATCAGCAGATTAAACACTGACAGCAAGGGCAGACCTGGTGGAGTAGTTGTTGTTTCGGTCGGTGTTGTTTTGTAAAGAAGTGTTTGTAGACGGTGCGCGTGTTGGCAAATAGCAGGATGTCTTGAGAGTGTTCTCGGCTCTTCACTTGCTAAACGGGGTCCTCCTCCACTCCTTTTAGATCCTGCTCATCCTATGCCATAATTTTTCGATGAGAACTTCCAAACCCAGCAGTGCGTCGTCGTCGTCGCCTCATCGCTGTTTATCCGTGCATTGATTGTGCAATTCGGTGAAAGTGCTAGAAGCGAGGCAGAGAGCTCCGTAAGTCCGTCCTGACCGAGCGTTCTCCACCCGAAGCGGAAGCACTAGGTGCGAAATCAATATCGACAATGCTCGTTAACTCCGGAAGGTCGTTGGAGGCTGGCAGTCGGCGTCCGCACAGCGACGACGACCAGCCGGACCCTGCATCCGTCTATTGCTGTGCGAGCCTGTTCGACCGACGATGTGTTTCTTCTAATTGGACCGGTCCCAATAACGTACTACTAGCTGGAACCCCGCGATTTCTGGAACTCACGAACGGTTTGCAGCGTCCACGCGCCCAGCGGACACACTGGGGACATCAGCCTTGATTTTCAACACGTGCTGGTACACCTTGCTCATTGCCCCATTTCCTATTATAAAAACTCTCTTTTATCTCAATTTATCGCACAGTCCATCTTTTTTTGGAAATCCGAGAGCAAATTGAGGGCATCAGTCTGTGGCCTACCTGTACAGAAATGCCGCATTGAAGTCTGTCGTGAATTCCGCTCTTTTGGATACCAACTGATCGCTCAACGAGTAGAACACTGTCTTTATCCATTATGCTCGGAGGGGGGGGGGGGGGGGGGAGGGGGGAGGGGTGGTGGGGAAGAGAAGAAGGAAAAATGCTCAGATGTTACTGATATTCCTGTATAGATAGGAGACTCCAATGATTCAAACCCCCATGCACACGCAGCATCACCTTCGTCTTTGGACTTCGGTTGTCTGCGCATCCACACATTTCATTGATTCCACACGTGCAAGCGGATGCAGACCTCTGGATTCTCCGTCAAGTGCGCATTTGTTTTGGTCAAGGGTATACGGCATAGCACAAGGAGTTGGAACCCTATTGCCGATATCATCGAAACGTGATAAGAAAAAATTCTTGGAAAATCCACTGATAGTTTGTCAATGCATAGTTTGCTTAGCGAAAGAAGAGTACCAACTCATGCTCCGACTAGGTACAAGTTTCTGCGTTTTTGAATATTTCAAACCGAAATCCACGAAACCTGATGGATGTGATACTCAGTGTTATATTACGTTTGGATTTATAAATGTACAGGGTGGTCTAAAATTGCGGAGAGAAGGGTGCGATGCGCGTTTTTCAACTTATTCCAGGTTTCGGCGTTTTGCATTCAATCTTTTCCTGTTCATTTGTTTGAGCGTGAAGCTTCTTCCAGAACAGTACCTAGCACTACGAATTTGAGGGACGGTTAGGCCGTCAGTCAAGCTTACTTCTATCAACCAGTTACATTTTTGTGCAGTCTAGGCGCGCATGTAGTGCCAGCGTGTAAATTTGCAAAAGGGACATTTGCCGGTACACCGAAAAATACAAGGTGTGGGGAACAGAAAAACGCTAAAGCTATTGTGAAAGATCACCCTCCTTGGCTATGAGATCCAAGATTTCGTGTGGATTCAACGCGGGTAGAGCGTGCTTTTCAAAACCAATCACCATCATTAACTGTATAGTGAGGGAAACACTACTAAGAACTTTGAGATTGAAAGTTTGTGAGCCTAATAAGTTCTATTCCACTACCTATACAGTGGAAAAAGAACCGGAAACAGCTTAAACAGAAGTTTTTGCCCTGTTTTTGCACAGGAGGTCATGTCCGCTTCCTTACAACTACTGTTTTCGGTATTGGTTGGCATAGATTACTCGTTATGATATTCATTTAAGGACAAAAAGTGATTTTACTTTCATAAAACTGTTCAATTCTTGTGCCAAACGCTGCTAGAAGCGTGAAATTACCTTACTATTTCAGCGCCACTGTAGGCGCTTACTCTGGTTTCTTCAGCCTTTTTTTTCGGTAACAGCAGAATTCATTAGATTTGGAGAGAGGTTCTGTTTATGGATGAGTGAAGAAAACCACATTGGAAACAGAATAGCCAACTCTCCTTCTAACCTTAAATATGGATCTTTTGGTGAGTCTCCGTTATTTTGGACCACCCTGTACGCATAGTCTTTACTAATGCAAATTCACTGGACTCTGACTCGGCGGTTGCGCGAGCTGCGAAGCGGCTCGCTTGATCGATACGACCATCCACCATTCGACCAAGTTGGGCTTCCGCAGCACACGTGGCACGCGTTGCGGCTGTTCGCAGCGCCTACACCTTTTCGCAAGCGTCGAGCTGTAGGCCAGTGAACTTGAAGGAACTGCACTTGGCTGTTTGAGAACTTCTAGTTTTGACTAATTGCTTCGGATTTCATGACGTCCGACATGGCTTCATCTATAAGCATTCGCATAACTCCACTCTGCAATGCATGATGACAGCGATGTTCACATGAAAAGGTTGATGATTGCATGAGTTACCAAAATTGTACGAATGGTGTTAGCACTTGGTACGCGTCACCACGAAGCCTGCTATCGTGTTCGCAAGCCGCATGCAAGCGGACTTTTTATATACAGCGCTGCTCACGCACTGGCGCCCAGACCGGTGCCGGTAGCTGGCGGTACTTGGTAAATGCCAGCAGGGGAAGAGCATTGTTATGATTACAGTTATGTATTTCAACCATTCCTTTTATATATGTATATACATATATTTATTCGTTTATCTATTTATTCACTACATAAGCTAAAACTTATATGAGTAGCAACAAAAAAAAAACAACCAGAAACACTGTGGGACAAAAAACCAAGACAGCTTAATATAGATTGGATAAAAATGGATAAATGCATATTAAAAAAAACTATGACGCTAAAAAATTAACGTAGTAAAACCAAACTAAGTAGATGTACCAGGAAATCCTTGAGGCATCATGGGATGAGATGACAATTCTTCAATCTTTTTAATCTTTTAAATGCGTTGTACCTTACAGGAAGTCAATGATTTTTGCGAAATTCCTTGAGTTTAGAGATTGTCCTATCCGTGGAAAAATACCGCTTGCAGTTGATCCTAGCTTTTTTGAGCTATAGTTTACTAGCTTCACCCCGAGTGGTTGACGGTCGCAATGAAAAGAGGTTCTCATGCTTGCGGCTGCACTCACCGTAAAATATTCTTTCTAGTGGTTGATTGCTATTTTATCTTTATTTGATTACTGGAACTACTACAAAGTAACCGTGGATTTCAATCGTCGTGGGGCGTTAGCACGCAGCGCATCATAGTAGCACACTACTTTTATTTTTTCGCAGTATCTACACATATGATTGGGGTATGGAACGTTATACCTGGAGTGGGCGGCGCGGTCGAGCTCTGTGGTTGCCCTGTTCATTGAATTGACCAATCGTAAAGCTGAACCGCGCCGCCCTTTCCAGATATAACGCTCCAACCAGTGGCGCGCGCCGAAAGTTGCCGGTAGGGGGAGGGGAGTGCGCGAAAAAGGGCGAAAATGAAGTGGTGGGGGCACTTCGTATTAGTCGATAATATGACCTGTCCTACACGTTCTGACTTGCTAGCTGGCACGTCCAGAAAGCTCTGACTTGTTAGCTCTCTCAATGTAGAGTAGGTACAGTGGACGTCAATGGCGTTGGCCCATATGCTGCCTCGAGAAGGACGTCGCGCAACCGCGCCGCGTGCGCCGTAACGTATGTATTCTGCGCTGTTATGCAATTTGTAGCAGCTTTTCTACCCGCTTTTAAGGATTTGCGAGGGAATCGGGAAGAAAAGGCCCTAGAAACAGAATTCCGGCGGCGACAACACCGATCCGGAAGTGCGCGGCGCGGATGCGCTGCGTCCTTCTCGAGTCCGCGAATTGGCCACCGCCATTGCCGTCCACTGTACCTAAACTGCAAACAAGCCAGAACGTGTAGAACAGGTTATATTATCGACTAGTACCAAATGATCCCCCTCCCCCAACTCCATTTTACCCCGAAAAAGAGGAGTCCTCGCCTCTTTGGGGACCCAGACGGAAAATAAAATTATTAAAAATCTTGATTTCAACATTGAATAGTTAATAATAAACATTTTGAAAATGATGATAAAAATAAACAATTAGAAATAAATTCGTACAACATTTTTATTTGTTTTACGAAGTAACTTCGAAGATTCTGCGACCCATTTCCTGCATCCATCGCTGCTCCACACCCACCTGATTGGTGTGCATGCCACTCTCCTTCCCGATCGACTATCTCGCTCTCTGCTCAGTTTTGGCCGCGTCGCTGCTGGTGCAGTGCGTGCAAGCGAATCAAGTTCACTGAAACCCGCTGCGGCGCAATGACCATGCTTTGCTTTGGCATGTGCGGTCACGAATAAACATTACTCGTGGGGAGAACAGCTGTGATAATAACCACCATGTGTTAGCTGCAGATTCCCCGGATTTATTTTGTGTGTTGTTGCGTGAATTATTTTGTTTCGCCTTCCAAAATTGCACGCATCACCTGGCAACTGCACTTCCGGTTTTTCATGTCGTCTTCATCTACTTGGTAATCTCGTACGCGTTCTGTGTGCATTACGTTCCACTGGTTTATGGATTTCTCGACTGCTGTCGCACTGCATCAATTAGTTAAAAGTGCAACAGAATTAACCGGTTCTTCATCGCGAATATAGGAAACTCCAAACGGACGCAGACAAGGGTTGGGACCGCGGCGCGGCTTTTTGGGCAGAGACATGGGCGTTTTGCATGCAGAGCGCCTGCGTCTCTGCCCAAGAGAGCCGCGCCGCGGTCCCGGCCTTTGTCTGCGTACGTTTGGAGTTTCCTGTATGTATTTCTTGGTTCCCCGATAATTCACCGCCGTTTCCTTTTGCCGCAAAACTGCTCAGCTCTGAATAATTATGTAACTTCAGTCAGAAATATGTAACTGTATGTTAATGCTAAGTTTTCCTTAAACATAGATTCAGCATGTAGAACAAGAGCAGTGGGAATCGCTTTTGATTTCTTAGCATTTAAGTAATTCGTTTTCTTGGCGATTTGCGCTAAGCTATTGTTTATTAAATTATTGTTATTAGGGTTCATAATGTCACGAAACTTTTGTTGTGTGAAGTACAGCACAGTGAGCGTCGATGGCGGTGCGTTTCCCGCGGAGGCACTATTCGGCTAGTTCTGCCCCAAAATTTCGGGAATTCTTTCCGCCCAAACTTCGCATGGGAGGGTAATTTGAGGTGCTGAACACGAATATCCTTTCCATTTTATACAATTCTGTGGACAAGGTATCACACAGAATCCTCTCAAAGTTCGCATAGGGGTGTTGCTTCAGGCGCTGATCACGAATATCAACTTTATTTTGCATGACTCCTTCATTTGCTTCCCGAAATCGGCATTTTGTCCACCGTATATCTATGGTATCTTTATGAAAATGAGATTACGGTACAAAACGGATACAGGGAACTCCAAAGGTACGCGGACAGGGGCGGGACCGCGGTGCACCTCTGCTGGGCAGAGCGCTCGTGTCTCTGCCCAGCAGAGGCGCACCGCGGTCCCGCCCTTGTCCGCGTACGTTTGGAGTTCCCTGTACGATATTCGTGATACAGGAAAGGAAACGCAAGGCCAGGGCTGCTCACTACATGCATGGTGCGACGCGTGGGACGCCGTGCCCAACCGGTTGGGCACAAATGCATGCATAGGGGACCGCCCGTGTCCCACGCGGCACCCTATGCCGAGAGCGCAAGGTCGCGAATGTGGGTATAGTCTGTCCGAAACGACGAGTCCGCCCACGCACGCGGGGATCGAGAAGCTGCCACATTTGCCAGCACTCCACGTCATCATCCCTGATCTGCGTATCACGTTTCATCGTTATCTTCATGGTATCGACCAATGATTTGGCTGTGACGTGGACGACGTGGCAGCCACAGCATCCGTCCCAGCTGCGCCGCCTCTCGATCCCCGCGTGCGTGGGCGGACTCGTCGTTTCGGATACACTATAACATGCTCGGTGGTGCCACCACGGTTGCCTTGCGCGGGTACTGTAGTGGGTAGCCCTGGCCTTGCAATTCCTTTCCTTCTATTCGTGATCAGCACCTAAAACAACCTTTCTATGCAAAACTTGAGAGGATTCTGTGGCATACCGTATCTACAATATATCTACCGTAACCCTACAAAAGAGGTGTCATGGTGCAGAACGGATGCGATATTCGTGTTCAGCACTTCAAGTAACCCCCCTAGGCGAAGTTTGGACGAAAATTTTCACCTCGAAATTTTGGGGCAGAGCTAGCCGAGTATTTAGTGCCCGCACTGCCATCGACGTTCACTGTACATAGCCTCAGTCAGTCAGAGTTAAACTTCATTCCAGCTAGCTATGAGATGGCCATCCACTGGAATTTAGCCTTCTAAAGCACCACACAGACTTTGCTGCTCTGCTATTGCTCTTGGAGCTGTCATAGTGTTTACAAAATTTGTTTTCACGCAGGCCGCCGCATCCGCAACTCACAACTGCTCGGAGTGGTGCAGTCGCACAACTGTAAACTTAGGGCTAGTCATGCAGCTGCCTGTCAATAAGTTCTAATTTTCTGTATTCTCATTTTTGGCTTTTTCGTACTTCAATTGTTCATTTTTTTACTAGTTAAAAAGGGTTGTTGCTAAGCGAAGGTCAATCATTAGTCTCATCATCGTCCATTGTCTATCCTTCTAGAGGAGACTGCAGCGGTCTGAAACTGCTCGCACATGCCGCACCGTCTGCGTTTTGGCACTCTGATTGTCTGCGCATCCGCACTTTTCATTGCTGTCACCGTTCTCATCCTCGATCCGTCCTGCATTGTGGCGCGTGGGGGGATCCTGTCGCTCGAGCGTCCAATAAATTCCCAGAGCGACTGTGGCTGCACAATACATCCATTACCAACAATTTAGCCTGTGAAAACTGACGTCTAACTGAAGTTTGGGACTTCATTTTCACCTGGAAACTCTGATTATTGCTTCAACGCATCAAGAAAATGCTATTCAGTGTCTATATTATCAGCTTCATCGTTTCCTCGATTTTCTGTCAGAAAGTCTTTCTTTCAAGAGCCCTCTTTTGCCTATACGGAACCTCCGGAATTCGTATTTCAGGCAATGGCAGCGTAACGTAACAAAATTCGAGATAAGGACAAAAAACGAATTGGAGGGCGATCGATATGCATCTCTTCTGTTGTCGTGAAAAGGGTAATTTACACTAGCTGCGTGCGTCAGTCGCGCATCAGTCGCACGCATCCATTTGCAAGAGATTTTTCATGAAGACCGGTCAACTCGGCATGTAGATCCTCAATGAAAAGAACGCGCGGCCGTCGCGAGGCCGTAAACGCGTGCGTCTGAGCTGCGACTGCGATGCGACTCCTATGCGACTGAGCCCTATTCTTCATCATATAGACGCACGCGCGTCAGTCGCACGCACCCAGTATAAATTGCCCTAAAACCATCGCTTGCTTGCTTTGAAGTGGTGAAGCATAAAGATACCCACACTTCGCCATGCTCACTAGCGATCGCTTGACTTCATCTATTCAAAATTCACCAGCGATAGCACACGACGAGGCAGGGGGAAGGATTTGCATCGACTGCCAGCTCACTTTCCTTCTTATCACTTCCGGCATCTCTATTTCTAAAATGAGCTTTTCTGTCTTATCATTGGGCGGCAGTTTCGATGGCAGCGATCGCTGGTGCTCGTGGTGATTTGAAAAGTCTAGGAATACCCATAGCTGCATCGGCGGTGCCGGGCGCGGTTGATGAAATTAGTCCGTCTTTTGAGTTTTATTTTGTTGTTCTGGACGACCACTCCTGAGCCCTCTTAAGTTATAACATTCTTGCCGTTTCCGTCGCTTTCTCGCAGCTAGTGTTTCGCTTTTCTGAGATCTCGGTGCTAAAGTTTGATTTTATTTTTCAGTATGCTATAATTTGGAGCTGAGGCAGCTTGCCAGCGTTTCAATCCGTTTGCAGTTCCATTGAACAGCTAGGAAACAACGTGGTGAGTTCGTTTGAGTTTGGATAGTTTTATTTCTTTCTCAACATCGGCATAGTTCCGTGCTTTTTCCTTCGTTTGAGCTTATTGTTGCTCTAGCCTCGTTCTGTTTGCTCACCGCTGTCCTCAAGTGTTTTTGCTTGCCCTTTGCGCAAAAAGCCTCTCACAGAGCCGCTTGCACAAGTTTGAACTGGGACATAATTCCCGTCGTGGGTTTTTCTTAGTGCCCTAGTGGTCTCGGATGTAGAGCAAGTGTTGTTGATGATGCGGCAGAGTTAATTGAATCTAGCGGCCGGGTGCGGGTTCACATTTCTTTATGCAGTCAGTCGTTGTAATCGGACTCTGCGGGCATTATCGCCATGCCCTCGGTGTGCTTGGCGCGGCGACAAATATGGAGCGCCTTTTGAATGCGGCTAAGCGTCTGCGCTAAGTAGCGACCCCATAACAAAGCTTCTTCGGGAACCACTTCGCACTGACTTGTTAGGCAGTAGCTCTAACCTTACACTTGCATAACTTTGAAATGTATTATTTCCGAAAATATGTTCTCAGGGTATTAGGTAGTGTTCATGCGTTATTTTTTTCCTTATCGTTTCGCAGCAGTCTTTTTTTTTGTAAGCACTGTTCATCATTGCTGCACCAACTGTTGTTCCGGCCTTCCGGCACATGTTCCAACGCAGTTACCATGCTTGTTTGAGATCCTTGTCAAAGAGTTTTTCGTCAGACCTTTCATATATGCTCATAATTTCTAGACTACATGCGCAGAAGGCGAAATCCGACCATGTGGTTCAGTTTGAATACTAACAAAATCGTGTTTCCTGTCTTTTCAATTGATTCATCATGGGTTAAATGAAATATCCATCCTTGAAAAAGTCGCTGTAATCTTTTTACCTTCATAATCATGAGAGTGCTGCCATAGTCTACGTGGAGTATAGTTGTTGTTATTGCCTGCGACGTTGATTCCGATACCTATCAGTTTCGAGCTAGCGTTCACCGATAATCGATACGTATCAGAACTGATACGTCTTGAGCAACAACACAGGAAGATGCTACATTCCACACGGACTGTATTGACAACCACAGGAGAAGACACGAGTACAGGAAGAATTTTGCGAAAACTATCTCTCGAGGTTTGGGCCTATAAGTTCATTTTCGGTCTCAGTTGTTCGAGTGCGACCGCTGCAGTTAATTTGCGATTGTCTGAAAAAGTCGCGCGTCGAAGAAAATACGGAATGGTGGAATCCGATATTGGCAGCTTGTTATTAATGTTTCATTCTACGCTGTCGAACTCAAGCGTTTTTTTGGTGGGCTTTCGAGACGGATGAGTACGTGCTTCTCTGCTATCAGTACTGATCTGTCCTTGTTGATGTTGTCATATCTTCTTTCATCCAATAAAAAGAGTGTGTACGATGGTGATGTGTATAGTAACATTTAACAGCTGATCGCGATTGATTTGCTTATATCGATGCCTGACCATCTCGTCTACCACGCTCTCTTTGAAACCTCCATTTTCGTTCAAGGCGCTCGGATTGCTTAGTTGCTTGATGAAAAATGAAGCTGTCTGTTTTTACAAGAGAATTATGCGTTATCTGTTTGACTTCTTTTCCTCCTGCATATATGCGGTTAACAATCGTTGTCGTTTGAAGATTTGCTCTTACTGGAAACGGTCCGGGTGAATTGATTTCTGCGTGGCTAGCACTATTGTTGTAGTTGTAAAGTGGTTTTCATAATAAAATCGAAATTTAACAGTGCATATTTTTAATTCTTTCTAAAGGGGACGTATGCAGGGGTTTGCAGCCAGTTTCAGTGAATTCCGCATCCTGTCCCGAAACGTTGCTATCGGTCATATTGACAGGTGTGCTGCACGCAAATTTCATTCACGCTTATTTCAGAGGTGCATCAGCTTAGAGTGTTCGTAGTTTTGAGGAATAGTAGAATACGCTAGTGACAGTTCCTAATTCTTGGCATGGTCATAGTTTTTGTTATATTATTGCTTCTGCACCTAGTTAACCAATTTTTTTTTCTCTTTAATAGTGTTGTCTGCTCACCTACTTACTCAAGGGTTGACTTGCATTCAAGTGTTATCTCTCACCGTCCATCTGATAGATAATAGTTGCACACCTTAGAGAAGAGTAGCTCATTGACATCTCTAGTGAATCTTTTCCAATTTTACGAGAATATCCTTAAATCTATCGAACTAGTTTTTCTACACGTGGACAATTGTGCTCTACCTAAACGAAATTACAAAAATATCTCTAGCGCTACACCTTTTTACACTTTTCATAGCGAATGCCTTGTACAAGTTGTATGTGTGCAAAAGAGGCATCCAGTGATATCTGCATTCGGGCTCAATGGCATTGTGCATTGAAATTCCGTCGAAAAAACTTCCCATTGCAAAGCGATTCATGTATTCATTGGTAAATTCAGAGGCGTGCGATGGGACGTGATGAATGCCTGTGATCCTCTAATAACCAATTCTGCTTTTTAATACGATTTATTCGTATGGCGGATTCACTGCTGTCATGGTAGCGTCCGTTACACGGTCACAGGTTTCCCGCACATGCATTGAGCAAAATCTGTTATACATTTTGATATCCACATCGGTTATGAATTCGTTTATCTCTTGTTGTTATTGCGCACACCCCGAAGCAATCCTCTCATCTTTCATTTACTTTTGCTCCCACAGTCACTTTCATCGAGCTTTACTTGTTGTTTTTCATGCGCAGCCTCGCCTGCACCCGGTTTCTATGCTGGTTCACGGGCCAAGAGGCGTCCATTGAGACTGGTATCACACCCGTCCTCCTGGGTGGACAAACAATGCCGAATTCCAGAACAAGGCTGGGGCTGTCGCTTGCTTTACTTTTTTTGTCTTTTCCGCTCGCTTTTCGTCAGAGCAGCGAGCTTTCATATTCTAAATAGCTAGTTACTACTGAGAGAAAGTCTCGTTTTTGCTGCTACATCATACTAGTAGTTATTTTTGGATGGTGTACACAGCTGTTGCGGAATCAGTCATGCCTAGCTAGTCGATTTCAGCCAGAACGACATAACTACACACATGGATCCAGATATGGAGTTCAACGCCCTTTCGGCGTTATATCAGAGCGTCGTACAGGACATGAAGGTATGCATATTTCGATATTTGCTTTCCATCGCCCTTATTTATCTTTTCTCTAATCTTTTTTGAATGTAGGTTTTTTGAGCGATTTGTCAACGATCAGCACATGCACAAACGCTTCTCATACAAGCGTGAGAATGAATACCATTGTATATTGGTATCATAACATATTACCTATTTGGCGATTTCCACGCAGTGGTACTTGTGACTGTGTCAAGGATCACGGCCAGCCACTGTCATGACCGCTCATCAGAGGTGTTTTTGGAGACGCTTCTTGGGTTTAATGTAGTTCTGCAGTTACAAGTGACAAATTTCGGTCTCAAAGTGGATTCTTCCTCGGCTCTGACTGAGATCTGTAGATTTGTGCAGATCTGTGTCAGAAAGTGGGAAGCATCGAGTTGGTTCTCTGCTGTCAATTGTTTTACTGCAACCTGATGGTGCGTGGCAGAAATTTTTGCATTTCAGAGGAAGCCACATTGCCGGTTAGCATACCTTATATATGCACTGGGAAGCGTATAAAGCTACTGCTATCGTTCATCGTGTTGGGCCTTTGTGATTATTCCTCTTTCTACTTGCTTCTGGCATCATGAGATTGTCAAAGTCAACCAAGCTGCTAAGTTCGTTAATGATGATAAGCATTGTTCATACCAAAGCAGTGCCATGGAATGCTTGCTTATCCGGATTTTTCACTTACTACATCATGGTATTTTTCCCACAAGGCTGCAAGCATGTGAAGTAGCTGGGCTGTCACTAGTTGAATGACATAAGAAAGGCCGAGGACGGATTAGCAGATCCGCCAGCCGATCAACATGCTGATAAAACATTCGCTGGCCTTATGCCTCGGAGTTCTCCCCCAAAGACTCGTGGATTCCTCATTGCCCAAGCCAGTGTGCGCGGGACTGCCATGTGAAGGCTTAACTGAGAAGGTTTGAGACCTCAACGTGTAGTGAGCACTTTTTGCTTCTCATACACTACACTCCGGCAGCTGAACGTGACAAATGACCGCATGCTTTTCGCGACGATGTGATATCGCAACAATTGGCGCTGGGCTTTACGTTGGCAGTCGCATCCCTCAAAAATACGTCTGCCCTAGGGAAGGACACGGGTCGTGTTTTTCGTTGCATATGTACAGTCGCTGCGAGAAGTGCATGGAGGGAGGGATGATTTGTGGGAACGTCTATCACTAATGACATGCCACATAACAGTATAATGGTGCCCAATTCAAATCCATGAATCCGTTCGAATAATCGAGTAGTTCAGCATTTTTTTAAAGCTTAGACATCGAGACAGAGTTGCGATTTAGAAATAAGTGTTATTACAAGAGGTTCTCGAGGTTGAGGATTTAAGAACTATATTGAGCATCAGCAACTAAGGAAATATTACATCTTTTTAATTTATTAGTGCTGTGTTCTCCGTCTCATAGCCTACTATAGCACATAAACATTTAAAACAAGCACGTTTGACGTTGACCACGTTTTTCCATGCAGATATAATTAGATTAGAAGGAGAAAACACGTGCAAAAGCGCCACTCCAACTACAAGCAAGCGTGCTCTCATTTGTTAACAAGATGGCGTTAAATTTTGTGGATAAATATTGTTTGCGCAACGCCGAAATTCATATGTTGATTTTCTAGCATCGATTTGTGATTCACTTGCACGAAATATTCGTGGAGTGAGCTACCTGTTTTCTAATCCACGGCTACGTGCAATGGCTTTTGGTTTGATTAAGAAAAGAAAATCTCGCAGTTAAACAGTCCCTAGTTAGTTTCTTGGCATAGGGTTCTTAGTGGTCTTCACTTTATTTGGATTTCCTACCCCTAAATATAGTTATTTGTTTTATACCACATACCTTCCATGCATCACTGAACCGTTTTGGGAATCTCGCCATTACGTTTCTGATATCGGTGAAGGTGCTAATAAGAGAAGCTCCATTATAGTGGTGTGCTCAAGAGTGTGTCTTCTTTCTTGACCTTGACTAGCTAGGAGTGGAACGACCGAAGGTTTGAGCTAGCTTTGCGGACTTTCGCTGATTGAAAAATAACGTGTAGGGCTTTTGGCTTGATCTGCTGATGCACTTGGGTTGGTAGAATCCACGAATTGTGTAGCCCTTTCAGGCACTGAAGAAGACGGATTAAGCCGAAACGTTGACTGGAAAGGAATAGAGAGGTTTATCAATCTCGGGGTGTCGTTAAACGGAAGATTTTTTACGAATGTATCTCCTTTTTCAAACCACTAACTTTTAGGCATAGTCTTATTTCACAGCAAGCAACTGCCTACACTTCATAAAAAACTTGAGTTGTTTATTTCTTTTGTTTTTATGGCTCAGGAGTATCATAGCAATCGTGCAGTAGAATCAGTATCCATTTTGTGAGCATGCTCAACCTTCACACTTTCGCATGGCTTCGTCAGATCATGGTTTGGGTGCAATCCCTAACTGGTTTGCTGTAACATGTGCATCGGTCTGGATGATCGTTTATGAAATTATAGGGGATTTCTTTCTCCACCATATCCTTGAGAATTTCTTACATCTCGCAACCACTGGAAACGAGTCTGCCGTAATTGCAGCGAATGCAGCTGCAAAGACTGCTTGTTTCTAATGCCATAGCTTTTGGAAAGAAGATGGAAATCCATCTTGATTTCGAAATTTCTGCAGTTTTGATGGTTCTAAAATTAGGACCCATCTGTTAAAGATTGTAAGAGAAGTGAGTGCCCAACATATAGACCTGTCTAGGATAGTTTGATCTCTCCACTCTGGTTATTGAACTGTTGTGAAGAATGAATGTTTTGAAGCAATCTTTAAACGTACAACTATGCTCTTGAAAATCAAGAGTATGAACGTCGTTGTGAGAGGTAGTGCACCCAGAGAAATTAATTCATGTTTACTCGCATTTTCGCTATTAATTTTTTTTCTGCGTTGTTGCCGAAAGTTTACTCAGTTCTCTTTTGCGACTTGTCCGCCACGTGCACTTTATAACTCGCTCCGCCTCCGAGATTATGACACCGCAAACAATATACATAAGTTCTTAGGATGAGCGGCTGTGGCGAACGTTCAGGTGTGCAAACAAACGCGATACGACCCATGAATAATCGGGTTTTCTGTTGTTGGTAACAGCTGTCCCCGTTTGCAAAAACGCCAAGGTGCACATGACAACAACACACGTGGCAGGTGTTGGCTCTACAAGATTAAGGGTATCTTTCCCGTCTTGGAATTCTCCGCAATGTGTGCCTCGTGCTGGTAGATGAGTGGGGAGGGGAGCCGATGCTCGTTCGTACCGGCTTCGGAGCGATTCTTTTGTTGCAAGCTGCATTTGCTTTGTTCGCACTCATACATTACTTGCACTTGTCCATGAGTGCCTGCGAGATGGCGCGCGATTATGGGCTACTCTGCTTTGTCATCTTCCTTGCTACTCCCTTTGGAGATTGGATGGAAACCCTAATGAAGTGCCGCTTTATGCGGTCACGGGGTCGGGCAGGGACCAGAGCCTTCGAGGAGATATGGGAGTCATCTATTGTGGCACTAATACCATCTGGAATGTCTTTGCAATTATTTCTTTCAGTTTGTAATGTAGATGCTTAGTTTTGCAATTTTCTCATGAGGTGAAGTCACAAGATTATGGTAGCGTGGTTGATAAGAATAATAATATGTGCATAATGATTTTGCGTGTGCCGGTAGCGTTCATGGAGAGGGAACGATTCTGTTCTGTGATGTATTTTTTTTTGTTTTCGAAAATGGTGAAATTGATTAAAATACGTGTGCATACATGACACAGGAGGACGCGAGCTGAAAGAAGCCTCGTTCCCAAAAATGGTTGTCAAATTTTTCCAAAACCCTTTTATAGAAAAGGTACAAATTTGATCTAACTTATACTCAGTTCATTATTAGTTTTTCGGATATTTGATTTTGATTACCTGAAATTCAAATTAGTTTTTTAATAACTTGGTTTTGAATCGAGTAGAGTGGAGTTTCGAATAAATGGAATTTCGAGTCTTCGAAGCCTCGGCAATAAAAATCCGAAAAACTAGTTATTCAAAATCTTGAATATTCGCAATGACGGAGGGGAGAGGGGAGCGGTTGAATTGGTAAGATAGCATCATTTGAAATATCAACGGCTCGGAAAACAAAATAATCAGATCGAGTCAAATGTGCAGTAACCTCTTCACTTCTTGGAAAAGTTTCGGCAAATAAGCTCTGAACTACCTCGATGGGATGCCGGAAGTTCAAATTGGCCCATAATTGTCGAATTGTCCGAGTTCGCTAAATTAGTTATTCAGAACACTCGACTGAAGATGCCTTGACTATTAGTGGCGACTTACCTTGGCAGGTTTGCAAGGTATCTTGCAAAAGAGGGGTCACGGATGCTCTATTCTAAAATGTTAACCTGTGAACTCGTTAGTCATGTTTTCGCAATGAAATGAATGCAGCACCAGCAAATGTTTTCGTGTTTGAGATTTTGCTATGATTCTGGGCACTGGGCTTCTATTTTTTTTCACAACTTATGATTTATTATCGGTCCAAGCATAACAGCATTTAAAACAGTAGGTCAGAAAATTTGTGATAAGGACGCATAAAACCAGAAAAATCAGAACTCGAAAACTGCAATAGATTGTATATAGAGCGATCAGAATTCTACGAGGTCATGGGTAGGTGGAAGGCTTTTTGGTTTCACGTTTACTGTAAAATACAATAAAAAAAACTGCCAAATCTATGAATTACACATGAGGGATGCTGCTGAGTAAAATTGGTCATTAAGGACGAGTTGCACATGTTCTGAAAAGTCGATTAATATAAAAGCCCGACTACGCAACCTCCTCTCGTCAACGTTTCCTGCCCATAGGGCAATTTCGCTTCTCTTTTACCCTTTTTTCATAACAATGAGTACATAAATAAGTGCAGAAAAGAAATGGAAAGTTGGAGATTGGGCCACTAAAAGTGCAAACATTTGTGGGTGGGCCTGAAGGTTCTAGAAAGTGGAGCATCACTGTCATAGTCCGGCAAGTAGGTAGTGAAATGAGCAATCTGTATAACATAAATTTTCCGAAACATTTTCCCTCTTCAAAATAATTTTCTGCAAACTAGGTGGCCTGTCCTTACCGCAAATGCATTGTGGCAGCCGTTGGTCTTTGCACCCTATGTTTTCATTGTTGGCTTTAAACATTGATTCTGGGAACGAGGAGGGTGGCTCGGTCTTTGATAATTCCACCGTGTCGTTTTGTATGCGGGAAAAAGTTCCGGCCTGGCACTGGAAATAACAGATTAGCCGCGTTTTGCTGGATACGACTTGTTTCAGCATGTGGTTTTTTTTCATGTACGAGAGTGCTTATGCGTGGACATTAGCTGGCGTCATTATGGGCGTGCCGGTCGGTTGCTATGTTCGCCTTGTATCAACTGAAATGGAGTCTCTTCGAATGAAAGGGACTGGAACACTGATGTCTTAGAAAGGTTTTCCACAAAAGCTGGTTTCCTCATTGCAGCAGTCGTATCCAGCATGGGAGATGGTTGGTCAGCGAGCGCAGAAACTGTCTGCCCAGCTGAGGGCAACAGCGGCTTGTTTAGCAGGGTTTGTGGACTCCGTGCAGGCTGTGAGCGACTACGCGAATAATCTTAAAGGTGGTGCTATCCGCTTATCTTGTCTTAATGAAGATTAGTTTTTTGATTTAGGTGCTGCTCGTGACATGGGCGTCTGCATGACCAGAGTCTGTATGCGGGAACGAGCCTTAGAGCACCGCCTAAGGGCTGTTGCTGATGCGTTGGCTGACGAGACAGCAGTGAGCATTCAGCAAAGAGCGACCTACTGGAAGCAGAGAACTGCAGAACTCGATAAAACCGCTGCGAAACACGTGAAGAAGGTTGTTTTTTTTTCTTTGGAGTCTGATTCCTCGGTAATCAGCTCCCACTCTAGGTCCGAACTAGGAAAGGAAGACCCGATCCTTCGGCTGTAGCCGAGCAACGTCAGCTGTGCAGCCAAATTCTCAGCGAGCAACGGACTCAATTCTCTTTCTTCATAGGGACACTCATGCCTGTTCTTGTGAGTTGTGTGTTGCTCCTGCTGTAATTTTCTTCAAGTCTGCACGCTTTCTGTCATTACAGAACGCTGAGATTTCACTGCTTGACGAAGGATCTCACATCCGACAAGTGGTCGATAATTTGGACAGCACTGTCAAGGTGGATTATTTATGTACTACTTCTTGTTCGTGCTTAGAAAACCCACATGATGTTGCGCTTTGCTTCTGAATATAGAATTTGAAAAATTATTGATGTCTCAGTTTTTCTTTCTCATTACTTCAGCAGACTGATTGTTTAAAAATTCGGTTCCTCATGGAACAGAAGTTCAACAAAATTCTGAATGGATTAAATCTCTATGGAATTGTTTGAAGTATGGCTGCAAATTAATCGCATACATAGCAACAAAGGGCAGTTTGCAGAAAGGACAGTGTCATTAATCGCTTCTATCGGTATGCTATCGCTGACAGTTGCATTGATTGACAGGTGTACTGGCATCTGGGATCGCTTATAAGCTTTTAGCAAATGAGGGAGGTGACGGGAGTGAGTGACTGGCCATTGCTAATAATTGCTTCACAGGCGACTTTTATCGCTCAGCAACGAAAGAAATTTAACACATTGCGGACAACGTGATGCACATGGTTCATCACGCAGAATGTGCTCTTCCTCTCCATAAAACGTTTCCCTGTGGTCAGGTGGTATAAGTGGTGAATTTTCTGAAAAACGCCCTCTGGCCATCCACGCTCGTCATGCAAAAGTGTAGGCAGATATACCATTTTAGATCATAGACTGCAATTAAAGGGCGCAATGAATGATCACGAGCTGCCATTGAAATTTGGAGGCTGGTACACCGCTTGCACGCACACATTTCCGAGCATGGGCATGCTATTCATCTCAGCTATTTTTACGTTCGCAAATGTCTCTTTGGGCGCGCTCGAGCATAACGATATGGTGAGATCTGGGTGGTTTGCAGTAGAATCATGGAAGATGTATTAGATTGGTCCGGTAGTCTTGCACTTAATCCTACTTTTTTTTCAAACAGTCACGACACTACTGCTCAATGACGGTACCTGATCTGCCAAATTTTATTAATGAGAAGTGGTGGAACATTCTTTGGCATTCTGTTGCCAAAAAATTTCAAATCAAGACCTAGAAATTCTGGATCGAAAAGTAAATGTGGGCGCAATACTTCTGGGCCAACCTAATTGTTGGCTGGCAAAAAGGTACTCTATTGTAAATGGCATTAAGACACATCAATGCGTCAGTCGATTACGAGAATTTTTGTCTCCGAAATTAGATAAACTAACGCTTGGTTCTATGGATGCATTATCCTTTTTTGAGTATTCCTTCCATCTTTTTACTCTACCATTAATCGGACAGTTCATCTGGAAAATTTGATGTCCCTCCCAATTAATGCTCACACAGAACGCGCAAACACAAGTGACACCCATAGTTACCAAGGTTCTGCTTCATTCTTACTTGACGGGGGGAGGGCGGGGAGGGGGGGGGGAGCGAACAGTTTTTCCTTGCTCAGACGGTGCCACTTTGATGAAATGAAATTGGATCGGCTGAGAGCTAATGTGCTAAGCCACTAGATACTAGGACACCAGCTAGGAGACGATACTGATGCACATAAAAGGTCAGATTTGATAGCCAAGTGGAAACTGCACTAGGCTTGAAATAAAACTTCACATTTCTTTGCGTACAAATTTCCCGTTTTTTAAATACTTTTCTCTGACGAAAATAAGAGTGCTGCTACTTAAAGGAATTGCATAGAAATGGCCTAGCTTATCCGGCTAAAACCACATCATTCTTCTTATTTTCTTCGAAAAGGGAAGAGAAAAAAGAATTCAATACCCAATGCCCATTGTGTTCCTGCCACTAGACGGAAACTATTAGGTTTTACTTCCTAACGTTCGGAGCGCTTTAGCCGATGAAATCAGTCAAAGCGTTCTGAACAGAGAGATTTTCACGGACCTATGACTTGTGGCTTTCACTGGGGAAACGGTCCGCTAATTAAAGCATACAAGGATAGTCTTGTCTTCCATCTGTGCCTGCTTTGTGTGGATTGCTACATATGGGTATTCGTACGAAAACTGGACGCCTTTTCTATTGACCAACTAGGATCTCCTCTAGGGCAACTTTTCATATATTCCCCGTTTTTTTCCCGTGCTATCCCATTCGTGGTAATTGTCCTCTTTCTCACCTCTTTAGATTTTTGTGGTTTTGTTTTGTGAAGTGTAATGCTCTGAATTGGATCGCTTTGTCAGTAGTACTCGAACTCCTTCATGAAATTCTATTACCATTTTAGCTAGTCGTTTTCTGGTTTCTTTTCGATGTTAATTTTGACTTTCGTTACCTCTTTGAGATTTTGCTTTAGAATCCCTCACGAATTTTTTGATGTTATCAAAAATTTAGTGAGGCGTGTACTACCTAAATGCTGCTCGTTGTTCGTCTCTGAATTAGGATTATATGACAGCTGTGCGACTACATTTGAATGCTCTTGCGCAATTAGTCGGTGTGTGTGTGTTAATGCGAGGACCGAAAGTGGAACGGGAAGGGTGAGGGGTGGTTACGATTTGTACCGGTCGTCCATGCTTAAAATGTATTTGGAACGCGTCTTATCAGAAACCGACGAATAGTTTCGATTTCAGTTGGTGGACGGCCATACTCTGGTGCAGACAATTCTCGGCGATGTATCACAGGGCGCTGACAACGCGTGGAGACAGTGCTTGACGAATGCTGCTCGCGCTTTCCGCAATGGCGATTCTGGAGGAGAGGACGCAGGCCTGTCTACTCGAGCTACTACTCCAGGCAGCAGTTTTAGTCATGGTGAGAGGCAGTCCTTCATGTAGTCAGTGACATTTGTGGACTGCTTTCCCTCCCTGAAATTATTGGTTTTCAGAGGATAATGATATGACGCCACAAGCTGCTAGGCCGCATACCATATCTGGAGCCACTAGGTAATCGCAGGATTTCACGGCTTTGCTTCACATTGTCAATCGTTCCATGTATTTAGGTACACATCCACTCATTGCGGCCTCACTTCCCACACATTTGTTCCTCCTCCAAAACCTCCTCTACAAAGGCGACCAAGTGAAAGAAGCATCACCAAGGTTTGCTCGACCTCTGCTATTCATTGCTTCATCTCCGGTGAATTTTCCTTGAATAGGCCCGCTACACACCTCCTCCTGAAGTGCCCGTCTCTCATTCGCAGAACAATCATTCACAAGTGCCTCCATCTGCATATCGTCCTACGGGAGGGTCCCAATTTGACCTCAGCTTAAGTCAGAATGGCCGAGTTCAGCGGCCGCAAAGTTTCACTGGAGAACTGCGAACTACCTTTGCCAGTGTGGGTGACTTGTTTCTTCCAGAAAAAAAAAACTAAACTGGAGCTGATCTAATTCGTTGACTTTCAGAAATCTGTTGTAAATCCTCGTTTTGAACGAAGACCACTTAGTCTTAGCAGTTTTGATTGCAGAAGCGTAATCGTGTGTTTTATATTCAGTATTTTTAATTTATCTGTTACGGTTCATACAGGGATGTGCAGAGCCTAACTGTTGATATGCTTCACCAAGCATGAGGTCCTCCCATTTACAAGGGTTGCGGTTTGATTTATGGTGAGCTACGTGGGACATAGAATACCATGGCAATTTCCCTCATCCATATGCGATATGTTCGGCCATATACACGAAAGAAACGAATCACGATGTTTTTTTTTGTGCTTATGATGGTTGCGTGTTGTTCTCAGCATGAATGGAAATGTGATTATCGTTGATGTACACGTCCGTCTGTAGTCTGAAGCAGCTTACTATATTTGTTCTTGTGGTACACACGAAAACAGCTTCTTTTTTGCGGGATTCCTCTTTGGCTTCTGAGGAGAAATCCCTTTGTTTACTATTGCACTGCAGGCACCATTCCGTTATGGGTTGTTTCGTGTTGGAGATCCACAAACCTCATCAATTCTTACCTATGGCCTCCTCAGCTTGTTTTTACATCTCCTTTGTCCACAAAGTAACTATAGCTAAGTAACTGAGCATTTACAAGCATTGAATTCGCTTAGTTAACCATGGCTTTGTGCTAATTAGAGCACGCGTCATTCTTGCTAACAATACTGGTCAGTAGTAGTTCCGGCGTGACGGTGAGGGGCAGCATCGATGCTTTAGATCCAAGTTTAGATTTTTGTATATGGATTGTGCTGGTATACGGTGTGAAGGCTATCTTCATAATTCGGTCTGCGTGTATCACTGAAATAATCAGAAAGGTCCTGGTTGGTTGGTGCTTTCCGAGGGTTTTGTTGCTGGTGTTCACTAGTAACCAATAGGATTTTGTGCGCAACGATGCTGCTTTTAAGCGAACAATCACCACCTTTTGGCAATTTCGCTCCATCATTCTGAATTACTCGTTTTATCATCTGCGCTATAATTTGTGCTTCCTTGGCTAAATTCACTTAACCGCTATTTGGCTTTTTTCGTTCTGCTCCTAGTTCCGTATTGTGGTGGTTTTCAGCCTCATCGATCCCTTTTTTCCTCTGCCTGCTTCGGCAGCATTTCTGCACATTCTTGTTGTCATCCTGCCGAACTCTTAAAGCAGTTTTTTCAGACCCCAACGTTCTGTACTGGCCCTAGTTATCCGACTGGCAGCAGTTCGTGCAGCAGCTCTGACGCTGCCTCTTCTGCAGCCTTAATAGCAGAGACGCTTCAGCAAATTGGTTCGTACATTGTTTGCATGTTTCCAGAACCTTGGAGACCCTGACCTATAGATGCTTCAGATCAACTGGGGTCCGACCTCGAGAGCTATTGCGTGGCTGCAGATCAGCAGCATAACCCGGGCCAGCGCGTGCACTCTGAGTACGCGGCGCTGAGAAGCACGAACGGATGTGAGGCGGCAACTAATGGACATGCTGGCGGTGGATCTGGTGTCACCGGCTCGACTATGCAGAACGGCATTCGAATCAGGGGAGGTGAGGAAGTATGCTTTATATGGAGAAGTATTCTTGACTTCCTAGATAAGCGTGTTTTTGCCTTAGATATGGATGAGTTATCATCCCCGTTAAGAGTTGACAGTGGCGCTGCCCCTAATTCCGGCGTTGAAGGTAAAATTGGTTTAGCAGTCGAAATTATTTTATTCTTTCGCTGGGCCCGTTCGACCCGCCCTTATCTAGACGTAATCTCTGGCTCAGATTCATCAAGCGTTTAATGGTGAACTGGTAACCTCATCTCGTGCGCTGATTTGAACTGATCTGCTTCTCCTACTTTGACAGCCAATTTCTAATCCTGTGTGGTCATTTTTGTGTTCATACCATATATTTGCTTTCTGATCAGGAGATTTTGTTATAACGACCTTGTTATTTGTGTGGGTGATGCTACATTTAATGCCTGGATTTCTGTTTTCATTTCTGGATCCTTACGTCTATATCTAACCTCACCCCTTTCCAGAGAGTTCATCCCGACCCCCTCCTCCGGCACGTCGAAGTAGCACTATCACATCAGCCACCCCAACCGCGCCATCGATCGCCGAAGCCCGGATGAGTATGGGATCTGTTATGGGTCAGCTTTACCGTCTCCTGCTCTTCCTGCTTTTTTAAATCCTCTTTCTTATAAATAAGGATACCGTAGAGGTCTGGTTCTGCATAATCTCTCCCAACATTTCATCACTTTTTTCTCAATGAAAAAAAGAAGGAGCAGTGATGTCGTGAAGATAAGTAGATGATATGGTTTCGAACACTACGCAACAGTGTGGAGTTACTAGGGTTGTTTTTTCTTGGGAATAATTCCGTCCAGAGTCTACGCGTCGATCCAAAATAATTTTTTCGCCAATTTCTATTTGCACTTGCCTCTAATGGGCTCCTTAAACCTTCAAGACAATGTTTTTTTTTTGTGCAGTAACAGTCAGAAGACGTGGATCAATTTGTTCGTTCCGCTGCGGTCGCACGGCAGTCCCACCATCTTGATCGTTACAACTCGTTTCGCTTGTGTCTAATAACCGCGTGATGGAGGGTGATCCTTCAAAATGTGATGTAATATGAAATGACGGAAGTTTGTTCGCTCTTATCGTATTGAGCAAGCGTATATTTAGTATTGACCATACGATTTCCTCTTGAGAGAACCAATTCAGCGTATTAGTTTTGGGGAGGAGAATGGATCACGGTGACGCCGCAAATTGTTTATTTGGGGACTTGAGTTTGCACCGATGACGTTTCAGGGTGTTCTCGAGAATGAATTATGCATAAAATTAGTAATTTCGAAAATAATGTTTTAGAATTGTAGTTGCAAACGGTATTCTCCCACTATTAGATGCTAGCATAAGTACTTGCGCTTTTTTCGGATACAGTTTTCTCCACCAGTCGTGTACGGTTTGAAAGCGCTAATCCTGCTTCGCAGAAAAATCATGAATCGTTTCTATTAAACAACAGTTTGCTTGTGTTTCAAGTCAGCGAAGTGGAGCAATGAGTTAATGGAAAACAGCACAACCAACAGCTACCTATCCTGGCATGCAGTTAAAGCTCGAGAGGCCATCAAAACTGGCCAATCGAGCTGTGCTAAGTATGGGGAGATGTTCCGCTTGAAATAACGGGTTACTAACGATTTTCTTAGCTCAAAGAAAACTTATTTGCTCTCAATGATACCACTTCGATCGAATAGATTACCTCAAGAGAGCCAGGGAATTGCTGCAGAGGAATCGTATGGTCAAAATGGACATCATACTTCTCAAAGCTATCAGATAACTCAGGTATTTCGGCTAAAAAGAATCGAATCGCAAGGCTTTAGTCATCTTACCCCATGGTAACGTCAGACCCCACCCTTGCCAATCGTCAAACTGTCCCTCCAACAGTTCCATTGATGATGTTCTTCTGCGTTTATATTCTACAGAGCCTATATGTTCAGACAATATCTGCTGCTTTCTAGTCTCTATTGAATACAAGAAGGAAATAGTCGTTTTACTCGTATTGGCGTTTTCCTTCTTAAGCCTAAAATCAAGTCAGTCAACATTCCTGAGAAACCGTATGATAGTAGGATTGTAGAGGAAGGAAGGCTCTTTCAGAAGATATACAGCACTCTACGGAAAAATGATAATGATGCGGAAAAAATGGCTACTGAAAAAAAGAGCAAGGACTTATGTTAACACCTAATACATACTGCTTTCCGGCTACTGCATAGTGTACACATCTTTTTCAACTGTAGCACTTTCATCCTCTTTCAGGAAGCCGGCAATCGCTCAATTCGACAGGGCTCTACTGTCCGCACGGCTCTAATCAGGACCTTCGGTTCACGAATGTTAACCCGTACAACAGACCTGCTGCAAACTACAAAATCTGAAGTACCTTAGTAGTCGATGTGTAAATACTAGTATTTCTGCTCCCGGTGGGTGCTGTACTGTAATATTGCGTGATTCATCAGATGTTGTACAACAGTCAGTGCCTTTTCTTTCCCGCTTACTCCTGTATATCTTCGTTATGCTCACGGTGAACTCTTCTACTATCACTACCTAGCTTGTCTTCTTAGAGTCAATAACTGGTCTGGAGTCTGTCCTGGTGTTACGCTACGACGCCGCTGCCTGCATTCGCAGCGGCTTCTGACGCGTGTCAGGTTCGCACGCCCCTCCTTCCTATTCCCCTCGTCACTGCTCACCAAACTCACACTGTCCGTCCCTATTTGGTACTGCCGATGCTTGAGGCTCCTCCTCTCTGACTTCTTTCGCATAACTTGTTCGTTCCTTGCAGCGTGTGAAGTGACTACGTGGTACCAACTCCGCTTTTACTTTCTATTTGAATTAGTCGTCCGAATTGCTTTTATGCGTATTGTTCGTGCTTCTGTCAACTATTATGATCTTGCGAATGTGGGTTCTACGCCTTGGGTATGTTGCTTATTATGACCAAGATCATGGATTGGATTACATACATTGCAATAAAAGAAGCAAATCTTGTGTTGGTATACATGATGCGACCTAGGGTAGCAAATGTTACGTAGCCACATACCTTAGGCAACAACGTTTTAAGGATTATTTTTACAGAGGGAGATTTCCGCTCAAATTAATTACTACGAGTGAGCATGAGTCGTAGCGGAGTGCGGATTGTTAGGAAATTTCGGACCTGCATCTATTGTACACATTGCACAGCCTCGTCACAGTGGAGAGTTTTCAAGTCCAGAATATGAGGGTTAATCGGATATGAGGTGTGCAATAAATCCAAACGTTAGCGAAAGAGCTGAAGCAGCACCTGTGCTTTTTTTTTTTGCTCCGCAATGCTTTACTAGGAGATAATAAGTGATTTCGCCAAAGTAACCGAGAAATCCGGGTCTCCTCCAAACCGATTAAGGATACAATCCGTTCCTTTTAGAATGCGATGCTGCTGCTTGCTTCACGCACAACAAATTCAAAAAAGAAGAATGAATTTATTTTTTTTTGTAATGTGGAGAAAAAAACTGAATAAGGGAGTAATAACCTAATTGCTCCAAACAAAAATTCTATGTCTTCCAATCTTCCAGCTTTTGAGGACTGGATCGCTTCTTCAGGGAAGAAATGCTTGTTCATGCTGCTGTCATGTGGATACAGATCTCCGAACCGCCTCAGTAGTCACGACTAGCCTTGTGATGTTTGAGAACGCTTTCCTAGAGAGCGTTTTTCTTTGGAGTTCCTCCCAGCTGAGAGGGCATTTTTTGTCTTTTGATCTGAGTTGGGGTTGTTTCCTCCATTTGTAAAGTTTCATCGAGTGGCTCAAAACTGTTCGGAACTCACCTACATACTTGCACACTGTCTCCTATTCGCTCTAAGAGAATGAAGGTAAATGTCATTCCTGTTCGAAATTACAGCAGAAGTTTTTCTTTTTTTTATCTTCATATTTGTAATTTTGAAACAGCCTGTGCACCAGCGATGAGGTGAGCATTTGCATCCGGTTGTGCGTTACGCCGTTATCCACCGATTTTAACTTACCTGCTATCTGGACCGTTGAAACCTGTTTTTAGCACCAGATGAGGCAGAAATTGGTTGCTTTTAATTCATCCTTTTCTCCGGTAGACTATTGTCACTTATCATATAATAAAATATGTGTGGTACGTATCCTACGCCCTTTTGTCAGCTTCCATCAGATTTTAGAACGAGGAGAATTTAATTCGGACCGTTTGCTCCTATTCAGGTTGTCATGTTGGGTGGTGTCCTGCACCATGAACCCGTAGCGGTTCATGATTCAGGTTCATGGTTTTCATGATTCATGGTTCCCGTAGCTCATTCGAGGATGCATACCTTTGCTTGTGACTCAACCACCTCCCTTTATCAGATATCCCCTCAGTTTTGGCCATCTTGTTATCCAGACCGTTATGTGGAAAAAATATCCGTTTGTCCGCGTACTGCGTTCATTTCGGTGCTTTGCGCACGATTGCGCAGAAATGTTTTCAAATTCATCCTTAAACGAATCCAGATAACCCTATCTCTGCGTGCAGTAAAAAGGTGGTCAGAAGCTACCGTTGGCCTCGCCCGAGCAAATGAACTGAAAAATGGGTCAGAAAAATGGCAATGTTTTTCTCTATGGAGACGTGTTATGTCATGAAGTTGAACATGTAGTTAGAGTGTCCTTCCGCGGCGTTTTATCGCAACAGTGATCCAGTCCACATGCCGGCTTTGGTTCAGCACTGGGCCAGAAATATACTTTCAGTCCTATCGATTCCATCGAATGGCGAGATTCCATCGAATGAACGAGAACTACACATAATTCCTTTTTCTGGGTGGTCTTTTCTTTGTTACCGTATTTTTGGGCCACCCTGTAGAAACAGGCAGTCCATCGAAGGAATCCGCCTCAAAATTTCAGTTCTCCATCCACACTCTATAATCTATAATCTCCACTGCTTTTTTTCGTTCTGGATCTGAAGGTCGTCACATGTCTGTCAGGATCGCTGTTGGACACTGTAATTGAGCAGCAATTATCGCATGATTTCCCGGCGATCGGACCTCGGAGTCTCGTTTTCGTTGATCGCGATTTCCCCGCATGATTTTCACGTAATTATTGCCACGACGTAGCGAATTTTTCTGAATTGTAATAGCTTCAGATCACTGTCTTTGACAGCGCCCATCTAGATTTAAATAGGGTTCCCACTGAAAGAAATGAAAGGGGATCTGCACAGTCTTCCCTTCACTCAAATTTCAAGCCTTTCAGTGTGAGCAAAGACAAAAGAACTATCGAAATTGAGAGCATGGCTCTCAAATTGCTATAAATTTCTTAAATAAGAGATTACCCGTGAAAGGATGGATGATGTGTCCGCAAAATCTCTCTTGTAAAAGTGAAAGAAAGAATACAATGCTCAAGTCCATTTAATACTGAGGGACATTTATGGAACATTTATTTATTTATTTATTTATTTATTTGAAGGCGTAAGCAAAAGCTCACGCGGTAGGCAACACATAGTTCATCAGCGCTTGTCAAATATCACATACATAGTAAATACGTACAGGATACACAAGTACAATACAAGTATTGACTCTAGGAAGCCAGTGAGCGAATTTTGACTGTGACCAGTTTCTTGAATGTAGGGAGTGACATGCGAAGAGTATCGTGGTTGAGAAATTTGTTAAGTTCCGCTGTTACCCAAATCGCGAAGCTTTTGAGCCTGATCTGTGTCATAGCAACCGGAGCCTTCAGTTTTATGCTTCCCCCTCTGGTCTTGGAGTTCGTCAAGGTGAAAAAGTCAGTTAAATTGATGTTGGCTCTCCTAGTAAGTATTTTGAAGGCCATGACTAGGTCATTGTTTTCCTTCTACTACATAGACTGGGTAGATTAAATTGTTTAGCTCTTTTTTCCATCAGGGATATGTTTGTAATCAAGACCATTGTTACGTGGAACAAGCTTACGAGTGAAATTGTTCTGGACACCCTGTAAGAGAATTACATCTTTCTTTTTACACGGATAGAAAACATTGGAACATTTGGAAAAACACGTGGAAATCACTGACCATTATTTCAAGAACTGCTACAGTAATGGAAATACCTTACACAAATGAGGAATTCTGGAGGAAATGCGAAATGAGTAAAAATTTTACTCCAAAGTGACACAAGAAATGATCTCTCTGCTCTTGTGGAGCTTAACGTAGACATAACGAAATTTACTTCCCAATAAAATTTGATTGGATTGGAGTTGTTTGTTCTGGGATGCTTTCATTTCATTCACTTGTTCTCCTCGCAAAAATCTTCTTACATCACTTGGTTTACTGACAAATTCCATTCGTTAAGCCCTTCCGTTTACTGATCTTCTTGTTTCATCGGCTGCCCTTTGTTCCATGATTCGCTAACGATAAAATTGTTTTTCATCAAAAATCATTTGTCATAGTTCCATAGTACTACTTCTATAACTATGATACTATGCGCGAACTTTGTTGAGGCCGCGGCGGTAGTTACTATGGAGTAGATCATGTTCGTCAAAGTAAATCCATGTGTAACCGCGATTGCGGAGGACATACATACTCGTATTCCTCACGTGAATTTGACCATTATTAAAGGTTCACTATGTTAAGCGGAGGAAGATAGAGACTTGCTATAACCTCGTGTTTGTGATTTTCAGAATAGTTTCGGAGACATTCCAGTGAAGCTTTTTGATAAATTTTGATATACCTTGAAATTCGTATTGATTTGTGATGAATTATGAGTGAGATTAGAATCCACTTTGTTGACCCACCCTCCGTTGTGATTTTCTTCAGTTCTTGCATGTGTTTATGATACACAGAAAAAATTTATTTGTGTACTATCAAGCTGGTTCGCAGTCTGTTATCATCTCAGAGTCGAACAGAGGTGAGACACCGCCTTTAATATCGCCTCGCTATGAAGTATAAACATAGACTTATGAGTTCAACCAGATATACAGAAACTAGAAAGCGGCTAGGCATTCTTTAAAGCAGCATAATTCTGTGACAAAGAAGAACAAATGGAGATCGACTCCGAGGATCAAGCATTCAATGGGAATGCATTATGGAAGCACCATCTGCATCATTCATTTCAAGAGCAATAGAAGATTTGAGAAAATAAAGTAGAGAGAACCCGAGCTCTGATTTAACAAGTATTGGGCTGGCGATTAAGTTCTTGCGGTTTTTCATCGGCATAGAGACCACTACTCTCCACGAACACTATCAACCACACTGAATGGGTTGCATGGGTCCTTCCCTCTCCTACTAATGTTGCCAGAGACAGGGCAGCTTCTCTGCTCCATATCTACGAAAAATTGCGTTGTTTGAGACTACTCAATCAAAGAGTAGAGGAGTAGGCTAACCCGCAGATTTTAATGGAGTTCACAAGAACTGAAGTAGTACATCTCTAACCTGATGTCAAAAAAGAAGGCGTCTCTCCTCTTCTCCCCAAATCTTTCATGAATGCTTTACAAAGTCGTTAAAGAGTTTGTGTCAGCTCATTTTTAATCGTTCGTTTTTATAATTGCTTTTCAAATGATTTTTTAAGTTATATACACATCAAAATCGATGTTTATCGTGATTTTATCTTCGAAACCGAATCCCCAAAGTAGTGAACACTTCATTTTACTCCCACACAACCCTTCCCTAATTATTAAAATCTTGACTGAATGTTTTTAGTTATTTACATCAAAATCAAGCTGCGCGGTTCTTCGATATCTTTGTGCGAATCCAGTCATGTCATGCTTATAAAAGCTGGATTCTTGGTAGGTGGTGTAATGAGGTTTTATCTCAATTATACTGTGGGTTTTGTCACAGTCTTCAATCCATCTCTCCTCTGGTTTTCGAAAAGTAGTTGCTGATAAATGATAGGTACTGGTTCTCTCCCCTTCCTCCACCCCAGTTACAAGCTCATCTCGTTGGATTTTTTTCCCGAAAACTGCAGCCTTCGTGCTTACAGAGGGAGGATCAAATAAGTTCTACGCTGGAACAGTACCTCTTGACAATAAAATGAAAGCAGTCACTGTTGACCAGTCCTCTTCACATGTACATATATGATGTATGTCTTAGTGGACATCAATTCTTATCCGAAGCTTTTGATGTGGCATGTTAAGTTTGCTTCTACTTTGTCCTTCACTTACTTCCAAACTGAGCCTCACTTTCACATTAACGAAAGCTATTGTGTAGTTTCTCTACCACAAACCCTTCTCATCGTTCATTTTGCACTCTATTCCATAACGAGACCTATGGCGCAACAATTTTGACGGGGTTGATATCGAAGGCTGACGAGGGCGCTCTCATTTCTCGGTGGGAGACCTGCACCGCGATATCTGCACGTGCTGATCAGAACAGATGAAAGATGAACAAAATTTGCTTGGTTCAATAAATAATTCAAAGGCCTTTCCAAAAACTGAAAATGCGCGAAAAAAAGCAAGCACATGGTGGTTATTCAATCTCTGTCTCTTTCTATTGGTTACCAATTCCAAGTGTAAGTTTATCAGTATAAATCAAAGTAGTGCAATCAAAATGAGGTTGAATCAGAGTACAGCTTAACTTCATATCCTTCTACACTTCCGCAGAAGAGCCTTATACACCGAACAGAACTCGAGCTTTTTCCTGGTGGTCATTTCCTTGGATATTCTGACCTTATCCTTAGCGGTACGTGCTTGGATTGTGCCGAAAAACCAACATCAATACTAAAAAAAAACGTAATTGGCGGCACCGTCATCCTCAGGCCTCCGATTTACGAGAAGTGCATGCGAACCTCGATGGTCAACACAGCCGCAACAGCCACGTTTACCCAGGTGACGTCATGGGGATGGTCTAGGGGTATGTCCTTGACAGGGGTCTTCCAGCCATATCACTGGTTCTACGTTGTAAGGAAGAGAACAGCCCGTATTCAGATTGATGCATGATCGTGCTTTGGCCGGGGTATCCCCGTCCTCCGCCGGTCTCCATCACCGCGCAAGGTTGCGCGCCCCGTCGCCGGTCCCACCCATCGCTGTGTGTGTTGTCGGTTCACATTTGACAACAAGCTTTTCAGTCGGTGTCGAGAACCTTCTGGAACATAGTCGTCGGCCGCGGCGGCCTCCTCTTCTGCTGCCTATTCTGCTGTACAAAAGATTTGTCAGCATGTACATCTCTCATTGTGACTCGTGTGTTATCTGGCCATTGTCTTCGTTGTTTTTCTGGGCGATGCTGTACACAGTGTCCCTTCGCCAGTCTGCCTGTATGATCTCGTTGTCCTCTCACACTCAGGATAGTTTGTCCATATGAGATATCATTCCTGAGTCCTTTCCTTCACAGCTTTTGTTGTTTCCTTGGGTGCGAGAAACTGCATGCTTTTCCCACTTTGTAAAGGGAATTATTTTCGTCATTCTCCACCAGCAGTTTCCTTCTGAAATCCTAGGATACTCCGCCTTAATTCTTGGAGAAAATATGAGGAATCCTTCAGGAGAATAAGCGGAGTTCGGAGGGAGTTCAGAGGAGATCCGATCAAAATTTCAGCGAAATGCGCTGGTGGTGAAAAAAATGCACGATTTGCGCAAAAAACAGAAATAACATTTCACGCGGAAACCGAAGGAATTTCACAAAATGCATGATTTACTCGGAGTTTCTCTGAAATTCAACAGTCAATGTAAAATCACCAAGCGTAAGAAATCTGCCTTTCTCCAGTTATGAATTGGAACACATTTTTAGAAAATAATGGCCTTAACAGAATGAAAATGGAATTTCTGGCTTTCCTCTCGGCTTTGTTTTTCTTTTCCTGATCATCGCGTCCTATCGGGTGTATTAAACAAATATGTAAATAGAGAGAACCGGCCTCAAGAAATCTCAGAGACATATATGTTTGAGCAAAGCAGTTTATGAAGCATTCGCACTCGCAAAGACTTCGGAACAAAAGATGATCAAGCGAAACTCCAATTTTGATTGAGAATCATTGGTAGAATTACCTCTATTCGACTTTCATCTTGGAGCACAGGTAGTAAACAGTACCGACGTTTGCATGGACGTTCACAAAAACACGTAGAAGTCTTTGAATGTTATGATACACAGCTACATTCGTATAATGCTGTCAATCTAAACAATAAATATTAGACAGGGAATTCCAGTCTCCATTACTATCCTTTGAGCTCGGCTCTCGCATGCGTTGAGATAAGTACAGTGCGCTACACTTAGGACCTAATAAAGGTAGAAAAACTGAATTAATTTGTTTGATAATTCGGCACCCGATCCAAACACTCGAATCTGAGACCGAATTCGATTAAATTGATTGCATCGATTGATTTTAAGCGTTGTATACGACTTGAACAAAACAATGTGACGTATGCGTCGCCTTCATATTTGCGTTAGTTATGTGTTTACGTACGTAGTTCCAGTGGAGCACCATGAGTGAATCCAAATAATTAAGCGAATATGTAGCGAAGTAAAATAACACAATTAACTAATTAACTAATTAAATAGACAAATCTATCGTTCCCCTCCGTTAAATTTCTCGGTGATGTAAGCTTCAGAGCATGCGTCAAATCACAGCGGTCAACAGCTTATCGCTTTCGCACTTCCATACCCGTCTGTTCCACTGTTCATGGTCGAACTCGATAAATGTGATGCGCGTGGCCGTTGTCCACTCCTTTCACCATCTTCTTTTCGTTTTGGATGGGAAGGTGCCACCTGCTTTCAGATGGTGGCTGTCACTGATTCCTCGCTGGCCGCAGACGCCAACTATCCGACGGAGGTGAAAGTCGAAGGGAATCGGCGTGAGTTGACTTTTCCTCGCTCAGTTTCATGTCCTGTTATCTTTCAAATTATTTTATTCCATTCTAAATGGCGGTCTAGGATTATCGATATTCTTTTGAATTTTTAGAGGCTGTGGGATGAGAAAATTCAAGCAGAATTCGATAGTTGTATTTTGGTAGGCAATTTTCTTACGAGAAGATCAACGAAAAATTCATCGGGTCCTGCTCTGTTATTGTAAGCTCGGTAGCGAGAACCTGCTAGGTTTCATGGGGAAAATAATGAAATTTTGCTCGGATTCGGTTTTCTTCTGCTGGCAACCTCTTATTTTTCTGGTTAAATTTCAATATTTTTGTCGGTTTCCGAGCTCAAAGAAACACGTATTCATTTTTATTTACTTATTTCTCTTATTCATTTATTCATTAGGAATGCGTACGACACACCTCTGTAGAATTATTTAGAGGAGCAAAGAAATTCACAATTAACAACGATGGAAATTCTGTTTAAATGTGCTGTATGTTGGGGCTACCCACATTTGAAGTAACGTTGCAATCCCTACCCATTCAAAATATGCTTAGGCATTATAAATCCAGTGGTTATGTCAAGACATGTTGACTTGCACTCCCAGTTAACCCCTCGAAATCACTTCCAGAGCACTCGAAACCCGCCGACGATGACCGCTCGTGGACGAGGTACGCGGTGCTGTGCGCCACCATCATCTGCCTCTCGTCCGTCATGGCCAACATGGTCTGCTTCAACTTCACCGTGCTCTGCATGCCGGCCACCCACGAGCACCTCGCTGCTAATGAGGTGCATCTTGCCTCTTGTTTAGGGATTTGAGTCGCTTCTTCAGCTTTAACGACAGTGTTTGGACAGGTCACTTTTTGCTGGCTTCGTGCAGTTGCGGTTAGAGAAACAGTGTCGTGAATTGCTGTGGTCATTTATCGCTTCGTCTGATTAAAATAACCGCAGCGGGGTCTAGTCGCGGTGGAGATCGTTGAGACTATGGTGTGGGCAGTGTTTGTATAAGATTTAAAATGTAAAGGATAGCATGGACACCCACATTGCTTGTATTTTATGGATAGGAGGAATTTGGGTAGTTCTATCAAGGTGTGCTCTCACGTTTTCACCAAAAATAATTTCAGAACGTGGTATATTTGATTCATAGCGTTTCATGCGTCCGCAGCACAGACCGCATGAGTAAGAAAGGAATTGTCCGAACAGAGGGCCCTAGAGGGCCTGCCAGAATTGGAGCAGATTCAAGAATTCAGTTTCCTGCAACTCATTGCGTTCTAACAAGAAGGGTCAGCCTTGAAAGGAGGACTTCGTATCTCTTCTTCTGTTGTATCGCACCCCTGTCATAAGAAATTCTCCCTCTCTTAGATTGACGAGGCATGGAACTTGGATTTCTTCCGCTCGGTCATTTTCGAGAAAAATAACCGAAAGTTACTCGACCGTACCTTCTACCCGACCTTTGCAAATTGTGCAAACTCCAGCCGAATCGACAGGGTTATATGGGAACAATACAGAGATTTTGCTCTAATCCGCGTTTTTCTTGCATGATGGTGTACTTCTCGAGTTCCGTTCGTGTAAGAAGAAATTCTGAGGAACAAAGGCGAACTTGCTCGAATTTCGGCTGTTTTTGATATGCTTTTTCTATCTGAGCTTCACATTAACTGACATATGTTCTGAAGCCAGGTGAAACTGCGATTCTTCTTCTAACCGTTACTAAAGAGACGAATATGACGCATTAATCCGTCAAAGCTCCACTCCTTCATATTTTTTGTGAAAATGCTTGAGTGCTCTTGGAATCTTCGTATCCTGTCGAGTCGAGTGGCTCCTTAATCTTCCAGTACTGAGTTCGTTGCTGATCAAAACAGTCACCACAAACTTCTGCACAGGGGCCTGAACGTAATGGAATCGATGCTAATGCTTGAAACTTAAAATTTCAAAGGAATTTTCTGCAGTGCGAAGTGCTCAATAATACAGTAACTATATGTATATCAGGTTGTACCATAAGTTTCCGGTATTTTTGCACAGGGATTTTTGAACGCTTGTATTAAATGATTCCATTAGATTAGACTTTGCTCATCGCCACATACCATCCTAAAGCGTATGATCCCGTTAACATTATGGAATGCAAACCATATTTTTTCATCTGGTCTTGAAAATTTGAATAATTTTGAAGTGAACTCCTCGAGAATGGAAATTTGGTAACTGTAAGAAGAATAATTTCAACGTAATGCTGCATGAGACTAAACAAATCTGGATCGAGTGATGTCGAGGCCATTCTTAATCTTCCTGGTACTATCCCTCTGCATATTATTGTGCAGTGGTCTCAGGCAAAAGCACCAGACATGGCAACCCAAAATTTTAATTATGCCGTTTTCCTTTCTGAAGCTGAAGCGAATTGAGGTGGGATTTCTTCCACTGTGGCTATAAACATCGACCATTCACAAAACACTAATCGGTAGAATTTTGCGACAAGTTCCAAGTTCTTTATGGATATTAGTCACACCATTTTGCAATACAGCGGAGAGCCCCTTGATTTTGTTTGTCGAACTCTCTGGAAGGACGAAGAGCTCCCAGGATAATTTCAAAATGTCCATTATATAGTGCAAACATAGCTCTAACCAAATGCCAATTACCACATCACAGAAGCGGCTACTGCTCGAGAACCCAACTACCACCTCCATCACTGCTCGACTCAATTCTTTGCTTCGTAGTCCACTGATTTCTGGAGCAGCAGAGTCCAGCTCCTGCTGTAAAAATGGCAAAAGACTAGCGACCGTTGTGGTTCATACTTCGTTGAATATCTATTGTTTTTTTATAAAACATTTTTATTGAAAATCTCAAAGCAGCGGAAATTTATGTAACAACCTAATATATTCAGATTCGTCATACAATCATCCGACTTCTCAACATAAAAATAGAATTGTTTTACTTTGTGAGCGACGCTCAGCTACTAGTAAACACATGGGGCAAAGTTTTTTTTTGCAAAAATCAGATGTGTATTAGCAACTGTAACAAGTACAAAGAAAAATGTTTTGGTAGAAAACATTTTTCGGGATAAGCCGGGAAGGTTTAGTAATCAAATGGCTCAGTTCCATCCTAGTACCATTGCTCACGATGTCGACCATCCATCACGCCCACCAGTTTTTATATCTATCTAGCTAAAGTATGGATCTGTAAATATGCCGCGCCCCGCGGCTGTCACGCGACCATGAGCCATTGGGCCAAACATGACCTGTTGCCGCGGTCGTAGCAGTTGTGTATCTTTGAAAAATAAGCGAAAAACGGTACCAGACGCCAGCACTTCACTTTACACCCTGTCGTTTTGGTTTTTCACCTTTCGCATGCATGCAGGAACATCCCTGCGAAGGAGAGACGAAACGTGAATGCGATGATTCACTCATCCGCCGGAAACGCACGCAGCCACCCAATCCCTTAGCGCCCTTTCACCACCGCACCTCCTATCGAAGACTGCTCGTCTGATCCAGTTGACCCGCGTGAAGCCAACACTTCCTTGGCGACCGAAGACCGTGACGTCGACCGTCGCCGCGTCGTCAACAAAAACGGAACAGAACGATCTTCGAAAGTCGTTGTGTTCGCCGAAAACTATGCGTTGACGTGGTCGCAGCCAGTTTTTGGTCGCAACTACTGTACGGTTACGGTAGCGTCGGGGGGAACTCCAACAGCAGAAGGTCAGCGGGGGGCTGTGTTAGCAGACACTTGTTGTCGACGAGCAAAACCGTGCCACTGGATCGGATGATTGATAAAGGTTGAGCGTAAATAATAATGGCCCCTTTTACGTTAGTTCTATAAAATTTGACCGAATCAAAATTGAACAGGTCAATTATTTCATTATAAATTCAGAATCCGACAGAAAATTCAAATTTTGAAAAAAAAATAAAAGCACTTGACACCTTATTACTTATCATCCCTCGAGGTTGTACTTCCTTCTACTTCACGGAAATCTGAATTTTTAACTTATTCGAAATCGAATTATCGGATTCGAAAACGTCTTTTGCACTATTCCGTTCTAAGTGTACAACGTATAGTGGGGCCGTTTTGACAGTGCGTTTTCCGCGACAGCGGCTCCCTGGCATTAGAGCACGCAGCGCGGTCGGTCAAAAAGTTGACCTATGATTGATCTGGTATCTTTGAACAGTTTTATCGCTTGTTTCCTCTTATATTGATCTTTCTCAGCTCTAAGAACAAATGGAGAAGGGAACAGACGACAAAACTCGTCAAAGAAGCCAGATCCATCGTGGGTCAACTGTTTGACCGACCGCACTGCGTGCTCCAACGCCAGCAGGGCCGCTGCCGAGGACGATGCACTGCCAAAATGACTCCACTATACCTAGCGCTTTACCGAATACTCACCAACATCTTTACACGAACGTGACGGTCTTTATACCTAAGTGCTAGAGTTATGACCGAATCGAATAAAATTCGAATATTTATTCGAATGTTCGAATATTCGAAAATTCGAATATCCGAAAATTCGGAGGTTCCGAAAAATTCGAAAATTCGATGACCCCGCAGTATTCGAAAATTCGAGGGTCCGCGATTATTTGAAAATTCGAATTTTCGAATATATTAGGCCGAAAATTCAAATATTTGGAATTGTCTTGCTTCGCAACTGTTATCTCAGTTCCATTTTCTCGCTGAGCAACCATTCCAGTTAAAATCGCAGTTCAATTTCTCATTTCAATCTCAATTTTCCCAAAAACCTGCTCATATCTTTGCACGCATTCGAAAGCCACCAACTGCATTTGAAAGCTTTGAAACTGCAATCCTGCGAATTATATGAAGATGGCGACGATGATTTCCGACAAAACGTGCATATGTGTTTTTCTAGATACTTGAAAACCAGCGGTTTTAACTGAACTTCTGATTATTCAAGCTTTTCTTCTAGAACTATGTAAGTGAACTGCAAACTATAATAATAACTTTTAAATAGCATTCTTCCTTATATTTAGCTGATTTCCGACTACTGCTTCGCTGAAACTCTTCCTAAGTTCATAGCCGTCAGTTATGGAATTCGAAGTTCACACAAAATCTTGAGATACTCTTATTAACCTTTCTGCCCAAACATACCCCGACTTCTTGTTATAGAAGTTCTGTTGGTTTTGACATTCAACGCACAAGCATGCAGCTGCATTGAGATGAACAGCAGTAATAACGAGGAACGGGGTAACAAGCAGTGTTTTGTTTTATATCGTTGACTTGCTTTTTTGTTGATAGCTGGAAGCTCATTCATGATCAAAGCAGCTGAACCACTGCACCCAACATTATTTTTATCGCGTCAATACCCTTACATCCACTACCATGGCTCGTTTTGTTAAACTACAGCACAGAAAAATTGAAAAGAAAGCCTTTTCACGGACGGAAGGTGTCATCCACTTCATGATCCTCTGATGATGGTTACAGACCTCAAGAGAGATAGGCGTCTTTAAGCTAAGGAGTTTCAACCAGTTGCAATTTTAAAAGTGATAGGGGACAAACTCCACAGCAGCACAAGATTCCAATTATGAAAAGGTTGTGGGAAATTCCAAAACGACAAATGAAACTTACTACTCGAAAACTTTGATGCCCCCTGTGATTGGGAAACATATCGCGTTGTTCGCCTACATACATGGGTGGAAAATGTTTTTACCAAATGGAATGATATTCAAATAAATATTCGAACATTCGAATATTCGAGAGTTCGAATATTTGAAAATTCGGTGTTCGCTGAATCCAGTATTTAGACGCACTACCACGGCTACAGCAAGAACGACCGCACCTGGCTGTTCAGCGCCGTCGCCGTCGGCGCGCTGCTGTCGGTGGTGCCGACGTCGCACGCCATCGCCACCGTTGGAGCTCGACACGTGAGTTCGACTCAATCTGCGTCGACAGTGATCTGTACAGAAAAAAAACGGTACTTTAGGTGTTCTTCGCTGCTGGAATGCTCACCACCCTGGCGACGGTGCTCGTGCCGTTTGCCGCGCACAACAGTCTGAACGCCTTCCTGCTGCTGCGGTTTTTACAGGTGAGATAGAGGTTGATAGGTGTTCTAGAGAACTTCTAGTGTGAAACTTGTAGCTGAATATATGTTCTTTCTCGTGCAGGGATTTAGTAGACCTGTCAATTAAGAATGCTTGCTGTATTTTTTCATACAGTGTGTTGTTATTGCTCCGTCTAAAAGCTCTATCTAAAAGATCTTTTTTCTAACAGGATAATTTGTGATGTGGCTGCTAATGTATGGGAAAGTTTATCATTCTCTAGTTTTTACTTTTTGGAAGGTATCTACAGGGAGCTCTAAATGCACGCGGACAAGGGTCGGAACCGCGGCGCTGCTCTCTTGGGCAGAAAGGCAGGCGCTCACCATGCAGAGCGTCCGTGTCACTGTCCAAGAGAGCCACGCCGCGGTCCCTACCCTTGTCTGCGTACATTTGGAGTTCCCTGTATGTTATGCGACATTAGAGCAATTTATACTTGAGTTGTACGTTTGACGCGCGTGCGTCTATATAAAGATAGGGTCAGTGGCATCATTGATGCAGCTCAGACGCACGCGTCTGCGGCGTCGCGGAGCATTCGCGACTGCTACGCGGTATTTTCATCCAGGATGTACGTGCCCCGTTGACCAGCAGCATTCATGGAAAATCCTCCGCAAGGAGATGCATGGTTTGACGCGCGACTAACGCACGCACCTAGTGTAAATAGCCCTATGGACGCTTCGCTGTGGTTGGCTGTCGTTTTATGCCAAACATTATATCAGATATAGCAGTTTTATGCATAAGTCACGTCACTGCCTAGCCAATCCATGCTACGAAGAGTGTTCCAGGGCGTCGCATGTGCAGCTTGCATGCCTACGGTCGGAGCAGTGACTTCTGCGTGGGCGTCACTGAGGCAGCACGGGCTGTTCATGTCTGCGCTCACCACGTTCGGTCAGCTCAGCGCGGTGTTTGCGATGCCAGTGTCGGGCGAGGTGAGCTCACTACCTGCTAAGTTCCTTCTCGTTATCGCTCTCAATCCCTTCACTTCCAGCTATGTTCATCGTCGCTCGGCTGGGAGGCCGTCTTCTATTTGCATGCCGTCATTTCCCTCGTTTCGTTCGTGGGATGGTTCTTCTTGTACTCCAATAGCCCCGGTAAGGAAATGGTCCTATCAAAGGTATGGAGTCGCATACTAAAGCAGTCCTTTGTTTTAGAGCACCATCCTTTGGTGTCGAAACACGAGCTGGCGGAGATTAACGACCGTAAATCGGCCGCATCACTCAAGGTTGTGCTCAGTACTTGTTGACAACTCTATGTTATCAGTGTTTTTATGAGATTCAGGCTGAAGATCACAAAGAGAGCATTCCGTACCTCGAAATAATGACCACTCCAAGTGTGTGGGGAGTGTGGATCGGAGCACTGGGCGACCTCATCGCTGTGCAGGTTACTGGTCGTTTGATATCTCACTACTTCATTTTACTCATTTACTTGTTTTACTCATCGTGTCAGGTAACAATGTAATCCTTCATGCAGAAGATAATGTGAAGAAACAAAAATATGAAGAAATTCGACGAGGTGAAAACGGGCAAAAAAGTTCTGGACTTCGGCATCAAAAACCGTGACAAACCAATAGCTCGCAAGTTTGAAGAATTTAAACGGAAAATTTCTAATAGAAAATGAACGCTCAGAAGCTATGGAGAAACACACAGTTGAATGCTATCCGAAACAAAATGCTTTTTCCTGTGACTTTCTCGGTTTTTGTGGACTTGCCTATCTCCACAGTTCTAGTTCTAGTTTGGCGAGCATACGTTTCGTTCTACACATGACAAAATACTTTTTTCCGGAAATGCACATGCAACGTGCATACCTTCTACTGTCGCTCTGGATGTTTCATATGGAAACCCGCACAGAAATGACAAAAATGACCACATGTAACGTGCAACCCCGTGTTTCGCATCGGCACACATAGGTGCTGCATGGGATGAAGAAAATCATGGGTTTCTCGTGGGTTGCACCGGATTTCCATCGGATTCGGAGGAACATGGCTTCTGCATGAATTCTACACGAATCCGACTATTGCAACTATTGATTCCGAAAAACCGTGTTTTGCACGAGCACGCTTGTCTCAACCGTGTGTTTGCATCATTCTATCTCATGCAAAATATGATTCCTATGTTTTCTGAGACTAAACAGCGAGGAAAGAACAAAGTGATTCAGCTAAATTCCGTTTTGTTCATTGAACATGCGAATATTAGGCAAAGAATAAGGAGTTCACCATGTATAACTCATAGTTGTGATGGAAGAAGATATTATTTAGAGAAAAGAAGTCAGTAACCGCTTTTACAGCAAGCACAAACCTTTTTCAGCTGATCCACACTTTCTCCCCGCTGTACATTCGCGAGGTTTTGCAGTACTCCGTACATCACACCGGATTTGCCGCTGCGATTCCAGTTTTGTTCCAGTTTTTCGTCAAGGTGCGACCGTTGCAGCTGCTGGAGAAGCCATCGCATGGAAAATCCTTCTGATAATCGTTGTTCCCAGGTGTTCGCCGGTCACAGCAGCGATCAGATCCGAGGCGTGTCGGAAACGACGAAGATCCGCATCTTCAACAGTGTGGCACTGGGGGCGAGTGCGGTGTTTTTGTGCGCGTTGGCGTTTGTCAGAAAAGGTCAGCGGATTCTTCTGGATTCTTCTGGACCGGAGCCGATTCTGCACTATTAACCGTGGATGTTTAGGTGATTCTGTGATCGGTATAGTGTTTATCACTCTCGCCACAGCTATGTTTGGTTTCAACGGCGGAGGATTCAACAAGGTCAGTTCTACATGTTCGAAATGGGCATAATGGTGTCAGCCCTAGTCTGAGCTGCGAGGTTCTCAGACGCTGCTTCTGGTCAGCAGGGGCCACGATGACCACGAAAAGACAGTAAATAGTGATCATCATAAGCTGGAGCAATGATAATGATATGAACAATCAAAAAATAATCTGTGGTTAGCTTTTGGGATTGAGAACGAGGACACTGGGGTCAGGGCGGATTGTCTATGAAGTAGAGCATAGCTGTGGCATAGCTATCCATGCAGTAATCATTTGCAGTGTGCGACGCTGGTGTCACGACAGTACAGCCACTTCGTGCTAGCCAACATTCAGTTCATTTGGTGCCTATCAATGCTGATCTGCCCCATACTGGTAGGTACTACGGCTTATCTCCATTGTCTTTTCCAGCTCCTGTCAAGCTATGGCTGCTCAGGTATCATTTCTCCTGCCGAACGGAACTGTGGAGGAGTGGCGGATCGTGTACCTGGCGCACGCGGCGCTGCTCGTTCTTTCGAACGCGATCTTCTGCCTACTGGCCACCGCGAAGCCTGCCCCATGGACCGATCCGTCCATCACGACGGCGGCCAAGAAGAACACCCCCATGATTGCGAGAGGACTCAAGATCTAAGCAGCAACCCCGTTCGCTGACGTGCCTTTAATAGCATTCTATATTCCTCGTGCCCCTTTGGCCCATGCAGTCAGGATGCCGTGCGACAGCCAGAAAAAGTGCTCATTGACCTATGATCTCGACATGTAATTAATAAACTCTTCTTGAGACTTGATCTCCTTTTATACTTGAGAGGTTACAATCGAATCGACATCGATTGCGCAAGTATTAAGTTGGTAAGAAAGCCTTGAGCAGATTTTTCCGAAAGTTCCAGAACTTTGATGACTGGTACACACCCACAGTCTACCATGTGATAGTTGTAGATCGCTCTTGAACCTCTTCGTTATAGGTATATTTCGCCAGGTTGCCTTGCTTAACTTTAACCACGATGTCAATTCCACAAGAGCACTTTCGAGCCGTCATCTATGAATAGTGTAGCGGCAACGGAGCGATGGCAACTATTCGCAAAGTCAACAGCGCATTGGGAGAGAATATCACTTCCAGCATCGCAACGCTGGTTCGTTCGATTCAAAAAAGGAGACACGGACTTCGAAGACAAGCCCGAGTCGGGACGTCTCCACATAGTGGTAGACTCCGCGATTCTCGACGCAGTCAAAGAAGATCAGGAAGTTAGCAAACGCAGTCTTCCGACGAGACTATGTGCCCATGCAACAGTCCTCAGCCGCCTCCAGATCCAAAAGCTTGTGCTCCGCCGTTTCCACCATAACGCTAGGCCCCAAATAGGTAAGGAGACCCGTGAAAAAGTAAAGGAGCTGAGCTTAGACACGCTTCCCCCTGATGGAGTACGGCTATTGACGATTTCGCTCGGTACGGATATTTTCAGTGCAGGTGGTGCCGAGGGGATTTACCGAATAAGAATGAATGAAGGGTAGTTCGAAATCGAGTGTGGAAACAGTGTTGTGCCACAATTCGCATTACATCCGTTTTACCCGCTTATTCAAACTATTGTTGTGGCTGCTATACCATAGTGGCGAGTTTTAATTCTTAGAATCTCTTATTAAAGTCTTATTTCTTAGAATCTCTCAAATGTCATCCAGTTGTCGTAACACTCTATGATCTGGTGTAAATTCACGAACTACCACTGCGATCTGCACAGTTACAACTCCTTACGACCAGAGCTCGTCCGATTCCGCGGCGGAATGTCTGACACTAGGGCTAAGAAAGGTTCTCGTTGTGTCTGCAAATTTCCCAATGGTTCAAGCACAAAGGATCCATTTTTGAGAAAACTGCATATTTGCCTTTTTGTCCGCAACTGTTCATTTAAAGTAAAGTGTTCAAGGAAGGAAGGAAGCGTGCAAAGACGACGCGTAGGGGTGAACCTGGGGAACACGGGTTCGACCACCCATGTCACCTCGATGTGCCTACTCACTGCTGCAAAGCGCTGCATTCGGAAAGAACATCACTGTTAACATCACGGCAGAAATGTTGGTCCCAACTCATAGTTTCTAAAAAATGCAGAGCGCTACGGTCTAAAGCAGTTTCACGGCTGTTCAGGCAGTATAGGTGATCCATATTGAACTGCCCCTTCAGCAGAAAGCAGAATCATCGACTGATTGAAAATTGCCTTTACTTGGCTTTTAGCTGTATGAGACAGGAATACGAAACGATCTATATCTTCCGAAGCAGCACTAAGGAACAGCGCCCTTCGATCTTTGGCTGAGTTTGAAAGTGGACGCTAGCTAGTGTCCACTTTCGACACCCATCCCAAGATCAAAGGACTCTATTGCCAAAGAGCTTCCCACCCTCTGTCACCCCAACGTCTAGATAGCTCTTCAGGTGTCTGATGTTTTCCAGACAATGAGTAACGGCACCAATTGCGACTACGGTATTTTTACTACCGCCCGAATGTGTTAGACACAGGACATCAGCGGTTATATTCAACAAAATATCGAAGGAGAAAAAAAAGGAACAGTGAAGAAAAAGTCCGGCAACACTTTAAACGAAGCCAATATCATATGTTTTTTGGAAAGTACAAGATAAGAGAGCAGTCTCCCCTCCGAGGAGAACAGCACTTCGACTAATGAGTACAGCATGAGGACTCTTAGCAAATTTTTCTTGCTACGAAAAAAGAGAGTGTTGAGGCGGAAGCCACAAAGAGCGAATAATGGAGTGGCAGGAAAGGAACGAATGAAAACAATGACGAAAATCATGCAAACCGCTCTACCAAGTATGTAGCAGATATATTACAAATACCCAGGGCAGTAACAGTTGTCCGCCATATCACAGGCCTTCTCTGATTCAAAAGCAGAGCAATATGTGGTAGTTGAACGTTTGTGCCTATCCTCTTTTCTCAGCTACCTCTCCGGAAATCACACACTTTTCCGTGGTCTTTTTCTCTCTAGTATTGCTCCAGCTATGTTCCCTAGTGAAACGGGCATTTATTTCCTTCATCATTCGATAATGACCAAGTTAAAATGTGTACCTATCCATGTCTGAGGTAACACCAGGGCTGGGATTCATTAAACGATAACCAAACAAACCAAGGATGGCTAGCGTGATTGGTTATCGTCTGACTACGTAGTGCTAAGAGACGCAGACGGCAAAACTTGGTTTGCTAGCCTGGTTTTGCTTGGTTATCGTTTCATGGATTCCAGCCCAGGATAAACCCAAATGCCCTTTTCGCTGACAACACTAACAGAGGAAGGTTATGCACCTCAAAGCAGCCGATCATTTAAATACTGGTGTGTAGGGAAGCTTTGTGAGATCTACATATCACTGTCTATTCCTCACCTTCCTATGCGCTAATCCCATGGCCTCTTTGTTTGCTATTCACCAGAGTCGGTAATTCTCTCCCAAAATGCAGTGATATGCGCCTTCAGACAAACAGCGACGCACTTCATTCCATTTGGATTTACTTACATAGTGAACGAAGCAAACGAGCGCCTACCACAAACCCGAACGTAGTTGATTTTACGTAGTTGAGTCGTCCTCAAACAAATAGCGAGTTTTTCGAAGCGAATTTTTCATCTTTTTGGGGTGAGGATGTTGCTTTCGAAAATAGACACAACAGGGACATATGCCCATCAGGGAAATGTGTGGCGCACATCACCTTGATCACCTTGATCACCTTGACTCCCGTTGATCTTCGGATGTACCGAGCGGGCGCCAGCAATCCTTCCATTTGTCCCTCTCGCGAGCCAGAGTTGTCCAGTGGATTCTGTCCGTTCGAGGGACACGAAGAGCATTATATCTTTCCTTGAAGGACTTCGTGAAGAAGTCTGACCATCGGGTCGGTGGTCTTCCTGTCGTGCGCTTAACGTCCCGTGGAGTCCAGTCGCTGACGGCTCTTGTCCAACGGTGGTCGTTAAGACGCATCACGTGTCCGGCCCACCTGATCTTACTCAACTTGGCGTAAGCGGCAGCGTCCCTGATCTTCGACTGTTCACGAAGGGTGGAACTCCGTATTCCAGCCCTCACTTGTGTGAGGCGGGTTATTCCTAGCATCACCCTCTCGATGGAGCGTTCGATGACGTTGACCGCATTCTCATCCTGCTTGCGTAACGCCCAGGTTTCCGAGGCGTACGTCAAAGCAGGGAGAACCGTTGTATTGAAGAGGTGGGCACGGAGCCTGGTGTTCTTCGTCTTCTTCACTACGTCCTCGATGCTCTTGTAGGCTCCCCAAGCCGCTCGCTTCCTCCTGCCCAGCTCTGGAGCGAGATCGTTCATCATGTTGACTTCCCGACCTAGATATACGTAGCTGGAGCATTCGGATATGGTCGTTCCGTTGAGCGAGAATGGGGCATCCGGGACCCATCCGTTCCTCATGAACATCGTCTTCGTCAGGTTCAGTTGGAGACCGATCTTTCCACACGCGTCGTCAAAGTCGGCCAGCATCCGTTCCGCTTCGCCGATAGTTGGTGTTATAAGGACGATGTCGTCAGCGAAGCGAAGGTGGTTAAGTCGCCGGCCATCAACTTGCACTCCCATGCAATCCCATTCCAGTCTTCGCATGACGTCTTCGAGAGTGGCGCTGAATAGTTTTGGCGACACGGTGTCGCCTTGTCGAACCCCTCTCTTGACGTCGATAGTGATGTCGTCGTAGAATGGAGAAATCCTGGTCGTGAAGTTGCTGTAGAGCTCACGAAATATCTTGATGTACTGAGTAGGTATGCCCTGGTTGCCCAGGGCTTTGAGGACCGCCTCTGTCTCCACAGAGTCGAAGGCTTTCTTCAAATCGATGAACGTGAGACAGAGAGGCATCTTATACTCTCGCGATACTTCAATGAGTCTAGTGACCGTGTGTATGTGATCGATCGTACTGAATCCTTTTCGAAACCCTGCTTGCTCGCACGGCTGTCCTTCATCTAATGTCCTTTCGATCCTATTTAGAATCACTCGAGTGAAAAGCTTGTAGATGACGGACAACAGACAGATGGGGCGATAATTGCCGATGTCCTGTGGGTCTCCCTTCTTGTACAGCAGCACGGTCCTGCTGGTCTTCCATTGGTTCGGTACCTTGCATTCCGACAGGTACCGCGTGAAGAGCCTAGCCAAGGTGGTGATAAGAACTGGCGGTAGGTTCTTCAGATGTTCCGGTCGAATCCTGTCGGGGCCCGGTGCTGTACGATTCTTCACCGACTTGATGGCATGTCGGACTTCGGAAGGGAGAACTGATGGGACAACGTATCCATCCTCCCTTGGGTGATATTGGGGGAGATGGACGTGGCTATCGAAGAGATCCGAGTAGAAGTCGTGGATGACCTTCTCCATTACCCGTCTTGATGAAGAAATTGTTCCTTCTGGGCGCCGGAGGGCGGTCATCTTGGTCTTACGATTGACGAAGTCACGGCGGGCGTTGCGAATGCTTCTTCCTGCCTCTGCGGCTTCGGCCAATACTGCTGCTCGTCTCTCTTTAAGGTCTTCTTTTATCGCTTCTCTGCACCGTTTTGCGAGCTCGGACGTCAGTTGGTAGTTGCCTGCGGCTCTCGCGACTCCGCGCTGGCGTATCAGCTCGAGGGTCTCGTAAGACAGTCGTCTTTTGGTGGATCTTGAGCCCTCGGCTCTCCTTGCGCTGTCGCAGAGATGTTGAACAAGCCGATCGTATTCTTCGTCGATGTTGTCGACAACGGCATCTTCCCAAAAGCCGGCTAACGAAGTGAAGAGATCCCAATTGATGACGGATTTGGGAGCCCTCTTCTTGAACTTCGCGGCTTTCTCTCCTTTGCGCGAGAAGAAGAATCTTGCACGAAGGAGGCGATGGTCTGATCCGGTGTAGAACTTCGGTACAACACCGACGTCGGTCAGGCAGAACCTTCGATTGACGATGATGTGGTCAATTTCATTATGGTACTCTCCACCGGGTGACTCCCACGTCCACCGTAGGGAGGTTGGCTTCTGAAACTGTGAGTTACCATGGATGGTCTTCGTCGTCATGATGAACTCAGACAGCCTCTCTCCCTGTTCGTTCCACTGTAGGCCGTGGGTACCGATGTGAAGTTCCTCAGGCGTTCTCCTAGGGCCAATCTTGGCGTTGAAGTCGCCAACAATGACCTTGTAGAAAGTGTGGTCTTCCCTGTAGAACTTCTCCAAGTCCATGTAGAAGGCCTCGATTTCTTCATCGTCGTAGCTGGATGTTGGAGCATAGGCGACGAAGATTGTCAAGGCCGGTATTGATCCACATCTTCTCAGTCGCAAACGTCCGATTCGGGTTGTTAGCTGTTCGAACGAATCGATGTTCATGGCCAAGTTCGTGTTGACGAGGACACCGACTCCACCAACTCCTCTACTGTCGCAGGTTCCAAGGAACAGTTCTTCTCCAGTGTCGAAGGTGGCGTTCAGTGGCCGGTGTCTCCTCGTCTCGGTCAGTCCGATGACGTCGTACCTGATCTTCCTGGCCTGCATCATCAAATCCTCGATAGAAGCCTCCGATGCAAGCGTGCGTGCGTTGAAGGTACAGATCGTCATCATAGTCCTTCTGGTTTTAGGCAGCCTAGATAACCCCTCGGACCTCGTCCTCACTGGCGCCGCCGTACCAGTGACTCTTCCGAGATCAGGGGAACACTCTTTATTATTGCTGTGTCGAGCTTTAAGAAAAAGAAAACCCTTAGGAGATAGCTTGCTGGGCTCTATTCCCCCGCGGGTAGCTAGGGTAGGATTTCACCGGGAAGTTAGCCGGGCTTCCCGGGAGTGGACGATGGAGCTTATTTGTTGGAGGCGACTCCGAACCGCCTCCCTTGTACCTCCCAGTCACTTGAATGCAGGGCTTTTGGTCGGATAGATGTGCAGGATACAATCTGCAGACACGCAAGTACACTCACGCACGCATGCATGAACACACCCACGCGCTGGCAGAAGGTATGGATCGTTCCGACACTGCAGAAACAGGGAGTCCATCCCCTGAATCCACCCGCGTCTCAGGGCAGGCACAAGGTCGCGTGTGGTCCGCGATTAGCCCCCTATCCGCCACCTGGGGACGCGCCACGTAGCCTCGCGACTAACCGGCTGGGATCCCTCTTATGAGGGAGATCCGTGGGTGGCGCACATCAGTTTCTTTATTTGTAAATTTTTGAAATCCATTGTAAACTTCAGTCTGCACGTCGTAGCGCCCTGGTGGAACCATTGGTGTAAGGCATGTTTAGTTGCGCTGGTGTTTTTGTTAAATGCTAGAGGAGTGGCATGGATTTCTCATGGATAGGGAATAATTTCGCCCACGTCATGAGGTTCCATGTCCCTAATTTCGAATGACTTTGTAAACCAACGACGAACAGGCAACTGCTTTCACAAAGTATTAGGTTGACGCAAAAGAAATGGCTCTTTTTCGTATTGACTCTATTTTCTGTCACAGCTTTAATGAACGATGACTTCCGCAGGCCATAAAATTCCTTTCATTAGCAGGGGCCACTGCTAATCCCATGAGTAGGTCATCGACGCCGTACACCTAAATCTCATGGAGGTGCAGAGCCAAAAACAATGAGAACCTCGTCTTCATGTCGTCATGTTTGGCAAGATTGTGTTTGGAAGTCGTTAGCTCTAGTGAGCTGGAACTGAGAAATTTAAGCCACGGCAACTCTATTGTCTCCATAAGGGCTTTTATTTTTATTATATCTGAATATATCTTATATCTGAACTGTGTTCGCCGGAACTAAGTCCTTGTTTAGAATTTTATTCGATTTAGGTTAGATGCACGGGTAAATTCTGCCCACCCTGTATAGAAGAAAGTGTTCCTTCTCATAGGTACTCAGTTATTTTACTAAGGATCGACTACGAACTAGCACTCGAAACCGCCTTTTCCCTCTTTTCATTTTTCCTCCAAAGTTTTCCTCAAATTTCTCATTGCTGTGTTCATGTCACGGCAAGGTCTGGGACGAGCTTCTGAAGCGCCGCTGGGAAAGCGTCAACAGCTCGGCGGGTGGCGGGGGAAGATGTTTGATTGCACGCGGCCCCCTGTGATCGCGTACTGCAAATCTCTCTCTTGTCAGACGGAGTGGAGGTGATCGATAGCGCGTGGCATGAAGCGGTGTAGCACTTAGTGATTGCCTGTCATCGGTGTGAGGGTTCTGGCTCTTGGTTGACGCGTTGGTGGTGACTCCGCTGGTGACAAGGTCTTCTGGAGCCATTTCAGATGAAGCTTCCGTTTCTGAGTTCCATGAGCGTGCTGGTGAAGCTTGCTGGAGGCGCCGTTTGCTGTTGCAAAATCTAGAGCGGGCCCCTGGCCGTGGGTTTCTTTACAAACGACGCTCTCCTCACCATTAATCTTGGTTGGCAGAGAAACATGGGGCAGACAAGCTGAGTGGATTCCGTCTGAGACGATGGTGCTGGTTGGAGACGAAGCTACGTTCCAAAACAGCCAACGACTGCTTCTGTCGGGGTTGCCGTCGCTTCCGGTGCTCGTTTTCCAGGCGTCTGCGCTCCTGGCGCCTCTCTGATCCGAGAGTCTTTCGCGCGTGTTGTGAGCAGCCGCTTCTATGAGCCCCACCCTTCTCTTTGCCTCGCTTTTTTCCATCCCGCATATTGATCTATCGGATCACCCAAATCGCCTCTCCCTATCTCGTAAATCCTCACCCGCGCTGCCCCGCTGCTGCTACTACACATTCATCTCGAAGCATGACGGCTATACAGACACCAGCACTGCTTTCTGGATCTCCCGTTCTGGATCTCGTCCTCTTTACAGCCGTCCCCAGCTCTTAGCGGTGTTTTTGCACGATTTTTCGCTCATTCTTTCGCCGCCTCGAGTGCGATATTTTGAGGAGGAAACTCACGCAATCAATGACTATTTGTTTTCGTTAGCCGGATTTCGCCCGAAAGTACGATCGGCAAGAGCCGCATTCTAATCCACCGGAGCTGGCTCGGAAACACATTCCTCAGCATCACTGCTATCACTTGTCCCGCTGAACTGGCAATTCCGGCACATATTTCATTACGAGTCCGTTCGTGCATACTTTCCCCGCTTTGTAGTTGATCTTCTCTACGATATCGAATTGACGTAGTACTCTTATGCATTGGCATAAATGCACCTCTAACCTTGTAGTAACAGTTTTCCGTTTTGACCCTATTAATATAAGTTCTTGGACTAACTCGTCGATTACTCAGTAGCCAAGTGCTCTTAGAAATAATTCAGTTTCGATCTACAATACAGGTTGCCACACAGCTTATTAAATGAGCACTTTTATTCTACTCTTGGATAGTGCATCGTTTTCGGAGGCATTTCAAGGTATTTTTAATTCACGAGCCAGCCCGCCAAACCCCTCCTCTCTCAATGCCTCTAATTCCTATTGACTGAATCATTTCGACTGACTACATCTATGTATTTGTCAGCTGTGACCAGGTTTTGTGAAGAAATGTGGGAATAATTCATTTCACGCGAATTATGCCGCAGGTAATTCCGAGTAAGTTGAAATTTCGGATTTTCCGAAAAATTGAAATTGGGAGAAACCCAACCCTTGGCTTGTAGTAAAAAAAATTTAGAGCTTTCTCTTTTCTAAACATTCAAATTTTTTGGAGTTTTTAAGCTGTAGGTAAATTAATTAAGTTATCCAACTTTTATTCAATCCTAAATATTTCTCTGTACGATCACCACCTCAAATTCACCTCACATTATCATTTCTTAGTTGTAAAGGATTTTTAGAAAACACCATATTTTATTGAACCTTCCTGAAGCAATTTCTAAGGTTTTGTGTCTAATTAACCTCTACGGAACGTCAATTCTTTTTGGGAACACGCAATACTTATGTGTGACCAGTTTTGGAAAGCGATACTTCTCGCTTCTGCTCATCTAAAAAAAGCGATTCGCATTCCCGGATCCATATTCAATAAATCTAACCGCAGGAGGGTAAACACATAGATATTTCCGTTTCTACTGGTTTTTATCCACTATGTTATCCAGCAGAAATGGTTATGCACGTGTTCATTGCTTGGCGCGGTTGCTGTGTCCTGGCAGGGAAAACGCAAGCTGAAGATGAAGGAGATCATGGATTCCAACTGGACAAAATACAGCTGGACATGGAGACCATAAAAGGGAGGCTTTCAGATCCTCAGCAAAATTGGGCGCAAACCAACTAGTAATGGAGGAAAAAGAAATGGACTGATGATTGCATAGATGCTGCTCAAGCAGAAGACAAATTAAAGTTGAAAACCAAAGTGCTTTTCGGAGTAACTGAAACCAAAGGAAGGACAGCGTTTAGGACAGCCTTTGAGCCACCAGACGTTGAGGATGAATCCGAGTTTACGTTGAAGATTCTCAGCAATAAGCTTTGCTCTTGTTTTGATATGCTTTTACCTGCACATGTTCCAGCTGAGAAGATCGATGTGTTCAGAAAGCGCGTTGTTTACAACAGCTCCTTGTCGTACCATACGTTTGAAGCAACAAAAAAAAAAACGAAAGCAAAAGCAACAAACGCACGAGTAATACGCTGATTCAGAGCTGAATTAGAAAGTAAGGGGGTTCTTCCGATTTTTCGCTCCGTTCCTGGAACATTTGGAACATTCTAGAAATTTGTCAGCTCTGAATCAGCGTATTACTCGTACGAAACTGAAACTGCTTGCATACCCCTACGTAGGCCTATTCGTTGTCGACAATTTCATCGCTCATCGGGTTTAAGCTGCCTGAACAAGCGTTTTCCCTTTACTTCGAAGATGAAAGCGATCTGCACGTGGCTGATAACTTGAGACGAATCCGCGTCAGGTAGGGGAGTCACCTGCAAGAAGTGCACGGGCACCTGCCGCACGTTTTCTGGCAGCCGATGGGGGTGGCGACCGTCAAGTGACATACTGCTATATGTTGTTGAGTTTCAGATAGGTGTGAAAGAGGGAGCTGGCAAATAAGCACGGGAGATTGCGATTAATAAACCAGTGGTTATTGCGGGACTAAAAAAAAAACTCCGACATCCATCAATCTGTACGGGTTGGACTTGCTTGTTATAAGCTGAAGGTCTGCGCAAAATTTCATGTTCCGGATTTCCACTGAATTCGTCGGCCGACGGCCCCGAACAAAATGAAAACAGCAACAGCAACAACAGAAATGTTTTGGAAAAGTCCTACAACAAGCGGTTCTCATCAACCGATTTAGTAAGGCCTTCGCGCGTTTGCGGAATCCGGGTTTTCAGATAACGCTGCACTGTGCTGGTCACATATTGTCTCTTGCAGCGTCGTAGGACAAAATTTGTATTGAGGTTAGACTAGAGCTTACAGCGAGTCTCCAATTTAAAATGTGTGCGGCACAGATTGTTTGAATTTTAGAGGACAAAAAAAACTCGGATGGAAAAGATTTTGACCTGACCTTGTCTTTTGGAGGTCCTCAGATGTAGTTTAGGGCAGAGGGTCCACTTCGCACAAGGATGCAGTCTTTCTGGTCACCGAGCTATGAGCTTTATTCTGGAAGTGGAAATGTGAATTTTTTCGCGTCCCCTTTTCAGATTTATTTTAGGTGCGTCAATAATTTTCAAACATCCTGTAAATCAGTGCTACCTAAGCTACTGTACATGACCTCATGAACCAAAATCGGTAACCTGAATAAGATAACTTTTTGCTTTTTTTTCAAATTCGTACCAGTTACATTCTATTCGTCCAAAATTGGATGCCAATGATGCATTCCTGAGCTTCTCTCAAAATTCAAATCCATGAATTGTTGTTAAGCAGGATAGCTGAAGAAATGTGGACGCGGCTGTCGGCCTCGTGCAAGTGAAGAACATAAGAAACTCAGTTTACCATCGTGAATGTGAATTAATTAGATGGTTCTGCATACAATCTGTCTTGTCGTGGATTTAGACGACGATCCCAACTCCACTAAAGGGTAAAGCAAACATCGAATGGGTTAAGTGGAGCCTCGAAAAAGCCTCTTCACGAATTTCATGAACTGAATTCTCTGAGCAGAACCTTTTCCTATCAATAACAGCTGACATAGCGCAAGAACAGAACGAAATGGCAACATTTCTGGAATTCAACTTTTTTGGGACATTCTGAGTCCATCCAATTTTTTTATAAAAAGCCACATATAATTTATGAGAAGTTCCGCGAGAGGCGACAACACCTGGCCCATTTCCAGTATAGGTTAGACGACCTTGGGTAAATGCTAGGTAAATAGATAACTGGTAGCGCTCCTGGACCTCCCAGGATAAACAATCTGAACGGATTTTGTGGTGATCACGGGCTTGAGCGCCCGGGCTGCCAACTTCCGGTACCGCTCACATGATCGCTCAGATCGATGCTGAGCTGTCGAAGTCACCGTAGAGCACTGTCCTTAGCTTGACATGTCTCAGTTTCGACCCTGAGCCTCTCTGTGCTACTGTGTGCTGCCTCACAAATCATAGTACAGTGCGTTTCATAATTATAGGGACACCCGACTTTTTGTTGTAGCGAGCTTCAATGTGAACTAATCGATCTGATTTTTTCTTTGTTCAATTCAGGATGTGAAATAACCTCCAGAGACATACTTTCCATTAACATCTTCAATATATAAGATTTTTATAGAGAAAGATAGAAAACCAGTGTTTCAAAATTATAGGGACACTTGGACTTGATGAAACGATTTACCCAGAGAATGGAAACTGTCGGTGCAGTTGTTACCAGTGGGTTATTCCCTATCCAGTGCTAATCCAAACCTTCGGTGCTTCAAACTTATGAAGGCGTTCCAGAAGAGGTTCGGCTCAACATCGATCTTAGTTTCTCGAACTGTGCCTTAAAGTTTTTTTAGCATGAAAGTTCTAGACGCATTAAGCATGCAATCATCTAGAATTCGTCTTAGAACCATTTTCGGCTAGAAATGAGTGTTTACAAGCGCTTTTCAGGTACAAGGCGTGGAGTTTGTGGCAGCTTTATCGTGCTGTAGTGCCTCGACCCACGGGGATAACTGAACTTTCTTGAACCAAAGCAAACTTTTGTCAACGATAACCACTCAGATGTGGTGTTGAATGATCACACAGGATTTCATGAATGCCCCTATGTTGAATTCTAGTTGATACAAAGCCGTTGAACAACTTACGCCGCGCACGACTTGACATGCTCGAACAAGCCATTTCGCCTCCCAAGTACCGTCTTGGGAAACTAATTCATTTCTCCAGAAATATTATCTGATCTTATGAATAAGAGAGAATTCGATCGATTCATACAGAAAAGAGGCCTTATTGAAGAATTAAGACCACGATTATGTTTCCTTTTTATGATGGGATTTACAAAGCGACTGTGTGCAGTGTCGATTGGATCTCGTGCATGTCGTAGGCTGTTGAACGTCTTTGTATCAACTAGAATTCAACATAGGGGCATTCATGAAATCCTGCGTGATCATTCAACACCACATCTGAGTGGTTATCGTTGACAAAAGTTTGCTTTGATTCAAGAAAGTGCAGTTATCCCCGTGGGTCAAGGCACCACAGCACGATAAAGCTGCCACAAACTCGACGCATTGTACCTGAAAAACGCTTGTGAACACTCATTCCTAGCGGAAAATAGTCCTAAGACAAATTCTAAATGGTTCCATGCATGATGCGTCTAGAACTTTTATGCCAAAAAAACTTAAACCACTGTTCATGAAACTAAGATCGATGTTGGGCCGAACCTCATGTGGAACATCTTCACCAGTTTTATGAACCGAAGGTTTGGATTGGCAATGGATAGGGAATAACCCATTGGTAACAAATGCATTGACAGATTCCGTTTTCTGAGTAAATCGTTTCATCAAGTCCAAGTGTCCCTATAATTTTGAAACACTGGTTTTTCTATCTTTCTCTATAAAAATCTTATATATTGATGATGTTAATGAAAAATATGTCTCTAGAGGTCATTTTACATTCTGAATTGAAAAAAGAAAAAAATCAGATCGATTGGTTCACGGTGAAGCTCGCTACAGCAAAAAATCGGGTGTCCCTATAATTATGAAACGCACTGTATATCCTCTGGTGAACAGTAAAAGGTACACAACTTGTTCTGGACGTTTTGAAGTGGCTGCGTGGGCTCGTGCTATTCAATCCCCACTGAAAATTCTATACTCGACCGAGCGGCACTGCTTTTTCAGGTATCAGCGTTTACTGCGACGAAAGCCTATTTCTTTCTCGGATTCTTGTTGTTAAACATGAGACCTACTTCTAGGAATTGGATTTCACTTCTCCCCCAGTTATTGTTTTCGTCGAATTTGGGCTGGATAATGGGCTTTTTTGCAAGTGCCCGATTATTCTTCCAGCTACTCTCAACGATCAGTTAACGACTTGTGTTTGTGGGTTATTTCGGCGCTGGATGAATCGTTTCCGGTGCTACCCCCACCAGCAGCTCCCTCTCTTGCAGGAAGTGCTTCGATCTTGTCCTCATTTTTCCCGTTGATGTTTCTGTTTTTGATTGCTTACTTTAACCTATTTGTAGCTTGAGTAGAACATGAAGAAAAGCGGATCAAAATGGCGGTTTGCATACTGGATATGCCGGTCGCCGAGCCTGAAACTTGAGCAGCTTCAATTCACTGAAAAATCAGAAAACCTTTTCGGGTAGGAAGGAAAAGGCTCTCTGATGATGTTGAGGTGGCGATTTTTGTACAGCCAATTTTTTTGCACTACTAGGCAAGGATGCTGGGAATTCGGACTACAAAATCCATGTAATAGAAGACGGATTAATGACCTTGTGATGGCATTCAGAATCTTGACAGGGAAATGTGACATTGAGTCTGCTCCTTGTTTTGCTATTTCGCCTTCAGGAACTGGTGGCGGGGGTGTAAAAATAAGAAACCCTTAACTAACTGGAATACAGATCAAGTTTATAATTTTCCCAAATAGGTTCTAGTACTCGTCAGATTAACACAGACAAACATTCTTATCTATCACTTGAAACATTCAAGGAATCGTCAAAAGGTTTCGCACTTTCAGAGGTTTCCAGATATTCGGGTGTTTTTTGCAATTCTAATTATAATGCCTTGCTTGCATTGCCAACATAGATTACTGACATTTTGTACATATATCCGAGAAATTGCCGAAAATTTCACTCAACCTTAAATTATTTAAAATATGTATGTGCACTTTATTCTCGGTAAGTAGAGATAGCTAAGAATTAAAGAGTAGGACTTGAAAAAACAAAATCGAATAGGAGAAAAGAAGTGAAAATCTAAGATAATAACATTTGAAGGGGTACAAAGCAAAAGGATTCAAATTCGCACACCAATATTTGCAATAGTCAACCTTTAGGTCTTACTCTTCCTGAAACCTGCATCTCTTTCATTTTCTTGTAGTGCTTTCATTGGCTTTTCCTGGATATTGAGTCTCTTTCTCAGTAGCTCACTGAACAAGTTAAATAATTTACACATTCGAGAAATGGCGATCCTTGTGTGTTATAATATGCTGCTAACCTAGGAAGGCTTGTCACTTTTGCACCGCGGGAACCCAAACAGTCAGAGAAATTTCATCAAGACTGCTCACGGACGGGCCGAGCGAATATCATTCGCATTTTGTACTCTAACCCTATTTTTGTTGGATTACGATATGCATACGGTAGATAACGTTTCTCTTAGAGTGTTTCCAAACTTCGCATTGAGGTTTACTTCATCATGGCATCTATGGAAACTAGCCAAAATTGGCATTTTTATTCGATTTTATGCAGTAATCTAACTGTATCCCTTCAAAAGTTGTGCTGCTAGAGTGGAATGGTAGCCGAAAATTTCACCTCGATTATATAATGTGTACGTAACTGCATCGTGAATCCTATCTATTTCCTATTGATGAAAATCACTGTCTTCTTGATTATCAGTTCTTGTTATCTCTCGAAATAGCACTGTGTTTACGCTAGTGAATGAATGCGTAGACGGATGCATTTCAGATATCAGACGGATGAATTTCAGACATTTCGGATATCCATGCCCGATTAACAATGCAGCAGGAGTTTCTTTCAACGTTGAGTATACTGAAGGGCGCGTGTAGCGCAGTGATAGGAAATTGCTGTCGTTCGTACGGTCGATGGTTCGATCCCGCCGCTGCCCAGCCAAGCCATCCATCCCACCGGGTCGGTAAATTGGTAATAGAGTAGTCCGGGAGGATGCAGCGCTACGTAATTCGGTGCATCAGATGTACTCCACGAGTCACTGAATAGGGCACCATTCAATGACTCTCCTTATTTCATTCGATTACGACGTATATGACAATCGTTAGAGAACCAACATAACCTGTAGTACAAAGCATGACCCTAAGCATAAAGCTAAGAAAAGCTCTGACGTGATTGAAACTTTAGCCATTCTGCTTTTGAGAGGGCAAAGATCCGATGACCCCAGTGGTCTTAATTAAACGAACAGAAGCGGAGACGGCTGTAACTGTAAAAAAATTGGCTCTGAATGTAGACCGTAGTATTAAGCCGTGGAAAAGAAACTTCTTCCCCACGACGAGTGATTGATGACGTTAAGATAAATGTTTGTGAAGAATTCACTCCGGACATTCCACTTAGTAATTTATGTACCATGTGAACATCAAAAAGCTGCCTCCGTCACTCTAGGCTTAGAATATTGAGGTTTTATTTTGATTCTTGTAAGTATGTATTAGTAATCCTGGAATACAGGAAGCCACGTTTACGAGCACGAACATTTTTTGTGTAATTGTTCTGAGTTTTCTCTAATATTGCAAGGTGTTTTTATGTGGAGAAAAATTACGGTCTTGCTCTCAAACAGAGGCCGGGCGTAAATTTTGTATGCTGTAAGCAGGACTGCGCTATCCTTGGTAGAAAAGGCTTCGAATATTTGGTACATACCTCTGATAGTCCTCCTGTATTCCTTGTTCAGATTCTATATCGCAACGGTACAGTAGATGTTGTACTTTATTTGCGTAGAATTCAGCAGTCTTCTTATCATCTCCAATATAAGATGTTTCCAATTCGACATTACATCTTTGGATCTCTTCTCCTTGAACTCGGCTATGTCATCAATCCACCGTTTCCGAGGTCTGCCTCGACCTCTTCTGCTTTCTGTAGTCTAATCAGTAGCTATCTGAGCCCTTGTTTGCTTTAGTTTTCTGTAGCGACTTTCTTTCGCTAGATCCTTTTTTTCTGGAGCAGATAGAACCCAATCTTTGAGGCCTGTTCTGCGCCTAATCACCCTTGCTTTGACCTTGTCGAATACCAAGAATGATACGCTCTAGTCGTCTTTGGGCTGATCGAAGTACTATGACACACACCCAAGTCTCGCAGCCGTAAAGGATTGTCGGCGAGATGCAGGAGTGGACTAGTTTCCTTTTGAGTCGAATTTCAATATCTGCTGAATGTTCGATATTTGAAATAACACTTCCCTTCGGCTTGGATTCTCCTTTGTATTTCCTTCATTGGGTTTCGCTGACATGTAATCAAGTGTCCCAGGTGAACGAATTCGTACACACGTTCTATCTTTTCACCATTCATTTCTACTGATTCGTCTTCCATGGCAGTAGCACCACGACAGCTCTTCATTCATTTTGTTTTGGGGGTGTTCGCAGTCAGACCAATCTAACTTGCTCCGCACACTAATGCATCACTTAAATTATACATACATACATTAGACATACATTTTTTATACATTAGACAGCTCGGTTTTGTCTATTCAGAGATTCCCAATTCTCTGGAACGAAACTTAAATTTTTCATTGGACACTCTGGCTTTGAGGAGGAGAAGATTTGATTTGATCCTGTTTCATAAAATAATTACTGGAAGAAGCAGCCTTCCTTCGAGTGTATTTTGCTCGATGCGGTCATCAAATACTAGAGGTCAGGCATTGAAACCAGTCATCCCCAGAGCTAGACATTCTATTAGATTTAACTTTTTCTTCAATAGAGCGGGATCGGAATATGCAAAACTTGGCAGTAAATGTGCGTTACCTGTTAGTGTTCATTCATTCAAAAAGCTGCTTAGTCACCTGCCTTCTTGAAAGTACCAAAAGCAACGACGACATCTCTTTTATTGTATCTGTTAAATTCATGTTTTATTTTTTTCGCGTTAACTGTGTTGTATTTTCTTTGTTTGTGTGTTTGTGTGTATGTTCCTTATAGAAATCGCGGAGGATGAACCGATCAGGACCAAATCTTGCATACAGGCCCAACGGGGGCCGTCGGAGGTTATAGGCTACTTCGCACCTGGGATTATCGACTGGTTTATCGATTTATTGCTTTTATCGATTTTTCACAACTTTCGCTCGGGGATCGGTGAGGACATGCTCACTGATTTTTTCGAATGTGCTGAACACGAACATGACAACGGCTTCCAATGACGGTATCGATTTATCGATTTTATCGATTTTTCACAACTTTCGCTCGGGGATCGGTGGGGACATGTCCACTGAGGTTTTCAAATGTGCTGAACGCGAACATGGCAACCGCTTTCAATGACGGTATCGATTTGTTGATTTTATCGATTTTTCACAACTTTCGCTCTGGGATCAGTGGGGACACGCCCACTGGGGTTTTCGAATGTGCTGAACCAATTATAACAACCGTTTTGAATGACAATATCGATTCACTGATTTTATCGAATTTTGACAGCTACTCGGGGTTCAGTGAGGACATGTCTACTGGAATTATGCGCTGATCACAAATATGACAACCACTATGCATGGAACATCGAGTTATTGGTTTTATCGGATTTTTAATCAAGTTTTTGGCTTTTTCCGCTACTTCTGAGGGACGAGTAAGAGCACATTTACTGAGGTTTTCAAAGATGCTGATCGCAAATATAGCATGCTTTTGCTTTTTCCATAAAGTTATTATCCAAATAACTCACTATTTCATTTTTCTCCAATATGTCGGTATGAGGGTCATTCGGGTCCGTCAGCGTGCTAATCACCAAAATGATGAGCATTTTCAATGGATTTACCGGTAGTAGCAGATTTCCTCATCAGTGTGAAATAGCCGGGTTAGTAGAACACCCGAGCGAAGCCGGGCGTACCGTCTAGTATGTTTATATATAAAGCTGCATTTCGTTAATGTCATGGGTGAGAAGTACGACGTCATCCGCACATGCAAGGTGTGAAAACAGGGCTCTTCCCACTCGAAAACATTTAGCAAGATGATCTACGTTATTCAACACACATTGAAGGGTAAAAAAAAAGAAGAGGGAAGAACGAGTCCCCTTGTCTGACACCGCGTTGAATATTGTTTTCTGCCAGTCAATTTCCTACCTTTACAGTAGCTGTTCCGTTTGCGTAAAGCAGTTGTACGGTTCTTATTAGCTCCTGTTCAATTCCAAACTACTACAGAGCATCCCATACCGCTGGTAGTTCTACGCTGTTGAATGCTTTTCTGAAATCGACAAACACCAAATAAGCGGTGACAGTATTCATACGATTTTTCGACTATAATGCTCGGTGTGTGAATATGATTTATTGTGGAAAAATTGTTGAGAAATCCTGCCTGTTCCGTTGGAAAAATAGGGAATTCGTCGATAGCTTTTTTTTCAGTCTGCGGCAAAGTATTTTTGCCATAACCTTGTAGATCGTAGAGAGGAGCGATATTGGTCTGTATTTAGCGGCGTTTCTCCGATCTTCTTTTTTATTTGGTACGTGTTACTGAAAGACATCCTGTATAGCTGTTTATAATGTAAGATGAAGTCGAGTTTTCTGTTGTACATAGAGGAATCCTCGATCCCTTACATCACTAATAATATTAGGTTGTTGCGAAATTAATTGCCGAAATGGGCCCTTCAGTTCAAAATGTTGTCGCAAAGTTTTGAAAGGCGATTTCAGCATGCTCTAGATCAGCAATCTGCTGCTGTCGCAGAGTGCTATCTGGAGCATGGAAAAATGAAATGCAGTAGGGTAATGGTCTGACGAATGAGGGCATTGAGTGAGAACCTCGATGCTTCACTGCATCAGTTTTTGCCGGGTGAGTTTTGCAATGTGTGGTTTAACGCTACCCTGGAGCAGGGGAAAAACCAGCTTTTGTTAACCACTGCCGATCACATCTATAGCAGATTTGCGGATCTCAACTCGAAATTACAATGCTAGAACTCTGCTTCCAACGATTGACTAGAATGTAGAAGTGTGCATTCAATCACACCTTTACAGCACCACCAAACTCCTGACACAACCTCCCTGGAGAGAAGATCTCGCTTGGGATATCTCAAAAGTTGGGAATCTTTTCCACCCATACCCATTCGCATTTCTTATTATCGTGCAGGGACCGAGCTCCAGGCACAGTAATTACATGGTCTGGAAATTAGTCGTTTTGGGACGGAAAAATTAAGTTAGAAACGATCCCACGCCAGATAAGGCGTTGATCATCAGTCAGATCGTGTGGTGTTCACGTCCGCACCTTTGGCACCCTAGTGCTTGAAGTCAGATGCGTTGAAACTGTAGTATAGAGAGCGTCCACCCCTGGTCTCATCTTCCGGATGGTAAGATCCGGTTCAGGCTCCACGGCTATCCTCAAAGCCTGATCGTCTAGCGACACCCCCCAATCACGACCATGGTTAAATTTGAGTCTAAAATCGTAGAACAAGAACTTCGTGACCTGCTCATTGTTCATTGGGAAGACGATTCCAAGTCAAAACAAAGTCAAGATCACCGATTACGTTCGACAGAGTGGTCGAGTTTGGAGTCACCAACCATAACAACGCAAAAATCGCGTCGGCTCATGTTTTGTTTCCGACCCCATAAAAATTCTCAGGAGAGAGCTAGCCAGAATGTTCGAGTAGCATTTGAAAGAGGAGGAGAAGCTCTACAAGAATATCACAAAAACTGAGCTGAAATTGCTCAAATTGGACAGAAGAGAGAAGTTTAGTTGGACATACAGCAAAACGGCACTTATTTTCGCAGCAACCTGATATCAATTGGATGTCTGATTGTAGATGATATCGAATGGGTGCTGCATTTCATGGACGGGTTTCATTGACGCCATCCACTTTATCTTTTATCTTTCCTTGTAACCAACATAATCCATGTCATTAGTAATAGCTTTGAAACATCATGACCACTAAACTCTTCTAGAGTTGGAAACCTTTTTCTGCTTTGGTGTACAAGGCACGGATTCGTCCTTGTAACGAAGGGTAACCTTACCAGCATGATCACTGATGGTTATGAAACAACCTAGCCTGTTGTGTTCAGAGGTGTCAAATGAGGGGTAATTTGGATTCGCTAACTCGTGTTGAAAAAGAGTTGACGCTCTCCACTTACTCAGCGTGTGAAGAGCGATTCTAGTCTTCTGATGTTTTCTCCCCTATCCTTCGTTGTTATTTTCACCGGCGTTTTAACATAGGCTACATCCGCACTCCTGCTACTGGACTCATTTGTGTCGCAATGTAATGGGACGTAGGCGTGCGTAGGTGAATGATGGCTCCCCTTGATACCACATGATGCTACACAACTCAATCATGTGCAGAGTAGAGCTAATTGAGAGACTCGCAGACGACAAACGTCTCTCACTTCGTTCGATGAAATCCAAGAGAACTAACTAATCCAGGGCCATGTATGAGCCCCATGAAAACCATAATTCGCGACAAATACTCCGCGAATTGCTTGAATTTGTTGCCGGAGTTGTCCTGAATTGTGATTGATTACAGCTGTTAAGTCTTTCTATCCTAGGCTTGAATTTTAGACACAATGATTCCCTTCATATCTAAATTCGGCTGCAAATTGCGAGAGGAACGATAAGATGGGCAGGGAAAACAGTGGCAGAATGGACCGCGGAATGTCAACGAACGGCTGTGTATTAGTTAATCGAAGATGAATTGACGTATCCGAGCCGGCTCTACAAATATCTGACATCACGTGCTCAGGACTCAGCTGATACCGGAGCTTCAATAGTTGCACTAGAGAAAAAACCTTCTAATGGAGGGAAATTCGCTGATGTTTGGTGTAATTTTTATGACAGTTGCCTGACAAACATGAATTTATACGTGAATTGCGAGAATTTCCACCAGCACCAGTCATCCGCAATTTTTTCTACGCCTGCTCCTGTTCTTGGTAAGAGTAACATTTCCCTATCTTATGAAGAACGTATCCAGAGACTTATACGATGCATAGGCTCTTGGTTTGATGTTTTGATTTCTTATTTGCTTTTTTATATTCAAATTGTTTCGCTGATTGATCTACGCCGGTAGCATTGAGAACTTGTGAAGCAGCATCACTATTAGGTTGGATCGGAAGTCTTGCACCAAATTTTGCACTTTTCCAAACAATTATGACATTACTCATTGTTCATGAATGCGACACTGTGTGCAAATTTTTATAGTTGATAAGTGGGAGAACCTTCTGCAACATTCTAGTGTTGCCAACGGGTTCGAGTTTAAGATCACGAAAGTTTGGATGGAAAGATAAATGTTGGTGCAAGACGTCCGGATCAACCGAATATTTTGCGTCCAATATAATAAATTCATCCATTCGAATAAACGCACTCTAATGGATAGGCTACAATGGTTTTGATATTTTGCTATTCAATTTAACTTATTTAACTTATTGATTCGTATCAGTGTTCGCTCGTCTCATTGCTAGATGCCTTTATCCACTTTATTTCCGTCCAAGAATTATCCACTGTCAGCTCTATCGTTTTGTCTCTGTCAACATAACTCATTGTAAGTGGATTATTTTTATTGGATATAAGCGTGGAAATAGACCGGTGGGAGAGAATATATGTATAACCGCCGTGTTTCCTCCGTGAAGAAGACCAAGGTGATGAGGAACGGATTCGCAGACCCCTTTGCAGTCCGGCTGGATCAGAGGACGCTCGAAGACACCAACGAATACGTCTACTTAGGGCGACTAATTAACATGGGCAGCGATTTGAAACCTGAGATTATCAGGACGAGGAGAGCTGCGTGGGCCCTATACAACACCATCAAGCCTGCTGTGTCCGAAACCAAGAGCCAGAGGTTGAGGGCTGAACTGTTTAACAGCACCTTCATCCTGGCACCGTGTTACGGAAGCGAGACGTGGACCTTGACAAAAGCGATGGAAACACAGTTGAGGACCACGCAGGCGTCGATTGGAGAAGATATGGTCGGCTACACGCTGCGTAGCCAACAATGCGAAGGGCTGCAGACATCCAATCCTTGTACAAAGTCACGGATCCTCTCAAATACGCGAATCACTCAAAGCACCGTTGGGCCGGGCATGTGATGAGAAAGAATGACGGGCGATGGAGCAAGGCAGTCATCGAGTGGTACCCGCGTGAGAAGAAGCGCCTCTTTGGCGGACCTCCAACCAGGTGGAATGACTCTCTTTCGATTCGACATAACATCGTTCATGACAGAATGAGTTACCGCGCTTCCGTTTGTCCACAAAAGCTTGAACCAGAAACGATTGGAAAGGATGCTACTATCCGCAACAAAGCAACTGCCGAGTTTGAAGCACGGATCAACCAAGTAAGTGTATTTCCTCTCCCACGGATAGGTACGTACCTACATATATGTACTAGATAAGGGCCCAGGATAATTTTCGGTTTGGATAGCAGAATGTTTTTTTTGTTATAAGTGTGCCTTGTTCAATGTCAGTCGTTGTCTGTTTCTCAACATCACGTGCGAGCTACTCGCAGTCACTGGATAGTGTGTTTCACAGCTTCCCGAAGGATTCCAGTCACTCAGTGAACATGAGATACGCAGCTAACTTCTTCGAAAATCCGATGGTATTTTGAGTATTCCGTTTGCAGATGGTGAAATTTCCACTTAGCATGCTGTTATTTCTTTTTCCGTTACTGGTTTCCGAACATTTAAATGATGTACGCATACAATTACTGCCCTCACTCTAGCAGAGTTTTCTGCAGGACCATCGCTTTTTCTTTCCCTTTGGAAATCGTCTTCCGCGTTGAACCACCTCATCAAGATTCTTCTCTGGAAAACTTAAAGCGTATAAATGACAACAAAGATTGGATCCCGCCTTGCTCACAATTCCGGCTGAATTTGGCCAGAGAGGTTCACTCCGTCAAAAAATGTTCTCAGAAAATAACCTGAACTAACTATCCGCCTAAATCTCACTAGAGCCACAGAATTTTCTTCAGACCTAGATTGGTCTCAACCAGTACTAGACGGGTTTTTACGCTCCTTTCCAGAATGTACATATCTTCCAAAGGTCAAATTCGGACAAGGCGAGAAAAGTCTGCCTCAGATATGCATATCAGGTGTTTATGGAAATAGCATTGTTCTGTTACGTTAATGTTTTCATATATCATTTTATGCATTATATGAATTCATTATAAAATGATTGTGTAGATTCTTATTAGTTTTCGGATGATATTCGAATTGCTTTATTCAGAATTAATGTAACCTCTCTGCCCCTTGTACCTGGAAGCATTTTTCAAAAAGCCACCCATTCTAAAAAGACTCCTGTTTTTTCGTCAAGATTTGTCTTACGGAGCTACATCAAGGCACAACAGGTAGTGGAGATTGACCAGCAGCACGTACTACATAGTGCACGTGCATGTTTGGGAAGTGCTTACTCACAGTATCTGAAAACGAGTTATCACTACATCATAGCCGCTTATGCCAGCGCGCTCCAGTGATATTCAGGTAATTCCCCTTTAGTAGTTGACGAATCTCATAATAGTTTCTTCTGGAAGTGCACATTCTATCACCAGCTATCGACTCCTAGAGGTCCTCCTTCGTTTCGTGAATCTTTCTTCAATTTCGAAGAAATTCATCCCAGCTAGACTGAAGGGAGTTCTTGTCCAGATGATGTGCAGCTGGGGCGGTTTTCTCCTAAAGAACGAAGACAGTTTCGCAAAAACAAAGGGTGCCACTCTATGTAGAGAATACTTGGGTCTTCTCGGAAGGGGTTGACAATCACTATCATGCTTCTTTAAGCCTAAGAAGTTTCTTTAAAATATTCTTAGGTTGAGAATAAAATTCTGCTCCTGTCAGGTAGTCTCACAGGTTGCAATGATTTGTATCTCGAGGAGATGAGTGCGCTGAATTCAGCGAAATTTTACCAACTGTACACATTTCTTTTAGGAATGTAATTCTTAAACTACAACTTACGCCCCCTCCTTGTATTTCCATCAGTGTTCTGAAGACGTCACTTTCTAGTTTTTCTTCAAAGAAACCAATGCAGCAACGCAAGCATTTGGCTCAAATGGCCCTTCATTTTCCTTCAACTCTACTTCAAGGCACAATTCGAAATTCACAGGCCGAACTAGTTAAGATCACGAAAAACGGATCCTCTAGAACTTCCAGGCTGTTTGGTGCTTTCTAGAAAGATCCTAGAAGTGCATAAGAATCGGCCTGAAAACCTGCATGTATCTGTAACATCTGCATGTACTTGTATATGGAACAAGGAAGTAACTGGATCACGTCTTAATATTTGGTCGCTAAATATGAATTTTTTTTTAAATTTTATTTCATCGAATGCACTGAAAGCGCTCCAGCAAGACATGCGATTACAGATACACTATTAGATAAACGAACTGGATTACACAAAAATTATGTCATCGAACGAGAACTCAATCGTTATACTTAAAACGAATATATCAGCTCAATCAAAAACCACCAAATGTGTTTAAATTTACGTTTAGATGTTGCGTCTTTGGAAAGAATACCAATAATGAACCTCATATTGATTAGTGTTATTATTGAAACAGGCAGGTATTTTTAGATTCAGTTTGTTAGCTAGATTTACCTTATTTTGATAAAAATAATCTTGGTGTGATTGGCTTCATGCTGTAAATCACTCTCTAGTGATGAAAAGGGCAAGAGAGCACCTGGTTGAGTGGTTTTAATTCCATGCGTATCCGGGCGGGTCTATGACCTCTTTCACACTCGCACGCACATCACTTCCAAGGTGTTTGGGCATGTAACAATGAGGATTTTTTGCTAAGAATGAGGTAGCCGCCTGTAGCACTAGTTCATATGTCTATATGCAGTTTTCATGTGAGCCGAAATAGGTTTAGAGGGGTTTGGTTGTGATCGATATATTTACCTCTACAATACAAAACTGAAATGACGATGTAGGGATGATAGGGATGGGAGATTGCGAGGATGGCGCTAATAAGTGCTTCTATTTATCACTGAGGGAGGAGAAATATCTGACCGATAGAATTTTCATGTCAGTATGAGTTTTGACAGATAAATTTCCTTCAGTTTTCTTCTGAAAATGGAGCTATTTTGAGTTTGCTGAACGTGAGAAGGTAAACACTGGAACCACCTAGCTGTACGAAAGAGTATGTTGAATGTCTGCAAAAAACGCTTTTTCTTTACTCGACCATAGTGTGAGTTAAACCCTCCTAGTCGAGAACCACATGGTCAGAATATGCAATACTAAGTAGCTTTGAGTCTGATTTCCCCACGTAGTACTTGGAAACCTGGAACAAGATCAGCATTGGCTCTCCTACATTTCATACTTCTCATCCCTAACTCTTTATGACGCTTCTCATAATCAGGCATGTTATGCTTGTTGATATTAGATCGACATCTAACAAGGGAAGTGCAAGAGGCCATATTCGAAAATCGGGATGAAACCTATCTGGCTTGAATCTTTGTTGGAGAGGGTGTTGCAGTATATATTTTGTTACTGCCCTCGGCTTCAAAAAACAAAAATCCCACCACAGTACTATATGCGTTGCAGCACTAGTCCGTCAGCGACGAGGTGGCCGAGTGGAGAGGATGCGGACTGATAGGCAGGAGGTCGAGGGTTTGGATCCCGTCATTGACACTCGTTTTGCATTTTTGTTTTTTATTCCTCCTATGTTATTGAAATCAATTTTGGAGGGCTAGAAGACAACACTTGTCTTTACTGACGTACTAGCTATAGAATAACTACTATGCTATGAACGTAGTTTAGTGATCGTACAGCTTTCCCTCGAGTCGCTAGAAAATTGTAAAATTTTCATTCAAACAAAAAAAGGATGGTCAATGAGAAAGCATTTACTGGCAGCAACGGTGCACACAGACAATGAAGTGTTCAAAGCAAAAGCGGTGAGAACAATACGCGCAGACAATGAAAGAAATTCTGCTACAATCATTACAGTCGCATTCACTGCAGGTTCGAACATTATGAACCGAGTGGGAAAGATTTTGAGTTACAGTCGTGAAAAGTGACTGCTACTTTATAGCTAATCGAGGGAGAAAAGCAGGTTTTATATAACGTAGTTATTCCGTGCCTAGTGCGTCAGTAAGGATAAGTATTATCTTCTAACCTTTTAAATTTGATTTCAACAACACAGGGGGAATAAAAAAATGAGAGAGCAAAACAGGTAGGTGCGCATGACGGGGTTCAAACTCTCGAGCTGACAGTGCAGCATCCTCCCCACTCGGCCACATCGTCGCTGACGGACGAGTGCTGCAGCGCATATGGTACTGTGGTGGGATTTTTGTTTTTTGGAATCGAGGGCAATAATGAAATATATACTGTAACACCCTCTCCAACAAAGATTCAAGCCAGATAGGTTTCATTCCGATTTGCGAGTCTGGCCTGTTGCACTTCCCTTGTAAGAAAGAAAATGCGTGTGAAGGTTTGTTGAACTTTCTGGGGTTTCCTGATTTCTTTCTTCGATAGAATGGACTCCACATCTGGGAAACATACTCTAGTTGATGCAGCATGTAGGCATCGTACAATCGAATCAATATCTTGACATTATTCTATAAAAATAAATAATAATAATAAAATGAAATGTCCAATTTTCCTAACTGTGTTGTGTGTGCTGAGATCTTGGACTTTGTATGGTCCGTATGTACAACAGAAACAGTGGTTCAGCGGAATAGATTTATTTTACTTTTCAAAGAGATTGAAGAGTGCGAGAGTAGTGAGTGCCTTGGGCGGCTTACAACATCACACAGATTAGTGCATATCATTGCGTGCATAAGACGGGTTAGTCCCGCCCACTTCACAGGAGGTGTACCATCTTGATGATTACAAGTACAATAGGGATCACCGATTCGTCGATGATGAGGTGATCAGTCGGATGGTCCACCCATCCCTGTAATCGATAAAGAATTTTCAAGTTTCTTTTTTTTTTGCTCGAGAACAATTTTTGTGAAGTCATAGGGAAGCTATGAGATTTATGCTTACTTCCTCTCACTGAACTAACTGGCAACGCAGTGTCTCGGAATAGCAGTCCCTAATTTTGGAGTGTTCTTTTTTTCAACAAATCTAACAAGGGAGGTGCAAGAGGGATCGGGGTGAAACCTATCTGGCTTGAATCTCTGTCTGAGTAGGTACTACAATATGTATTTTATTATTACTCTCGGCTCCAAAAAATAGAAATCCCACCGCATCACTATATGCATTCCGGCTTCTCGTCAGCGACGGGTTGGCCGAGTGGCGAAAATACTGAACTGTTAGGCGGAGGGTCGAGGGTTTGAAGCCCCACATGAGCGTTCTCGTTTTTTTTTTGGTTCCTTGGAGTCGAGGGCAGTAATGGAATACATGGTGTAGCACCCACTCAAACAAAGACTCAAACCAGATAGGTTCCATTCTCTCTCTTCCGATCTGCAAGCCTGGCCTTTTGCACCTCCCTTGTAAGTCATGACGATGAGGGTTCAGCACGTTTGTTCCGTATAATCCTACTAACCCACCGATCAGTTCGGACAATATCGGGTTACTCAGAAACCGAGGGCAATGAACTTGTGAAACAACAAAACGCCTCGAAATGTATTACTTAAAATTTTGGTCAGACATCCACAAATGCAGGAAAAATTAACAATTGAGAAAAAACGGCACGAACCCATTTGACGACCTAGTCCAGGGATTGTCAGTCACAATTGCACCTCCCGCGGTCTGCAGCGTCGCAACAACTACGCGGCGCAACCTCTGATATCCACAGCGCCCGACCGATCCGCGTAGTTGGTGCAGTGCTCCAGGCCGCGGGAGGTGCAATCGTGACTGTCGTTCCCTGCACGTACTATTGGCCAGGCAAAACTTCCCAACGGAATACAAAACTCATAGCAGGTGAGCAAGGGGGTTGAGCAAGCTCTGGAGAACCAGTGAGCAACAGCATTTGTTTTTTGTTTGCTTTGTGCTTATTTGCGATGTGATGAATTTGTATACTCTATGTACACAGTATATTATTCGGTTTACACATTCTCTACCTGCTGAAATTGTAACTTGGATTATTGTAAAATATGTTTTGGCCCGAAATTTCCTATGTCTTTTGAAATATGCTTTTGTCTGAAATTTTCTATTTCTTCAAGCAGAACAGTGGGTAAAATCTGCGGCGGAACCTCTATTTACTTGCTTCAATACTTTCACGTGTTCGCTGTTTTTTTTTTCAGTGCCGCTAATGTTCTCTTCAAAATTACACCGTAGAAGCATCCGGAATAACGCTTTTGAAGCTTTTCAGCAGAGCAAACTGTTGCGTTGAGAGTCTACCTCACGCCATCTCTATGCGAATTTCTCGTTTCGGCTACTACAGAACGAGGCGACGGCATTGTATTCTCCCTGATTGATCCGATGCTTCTCCCCCTACAGTTCGATGTCGTTTGATTCGATCTCTTCTGGTGCGCTGGGACTGTTCCCACGTCGCGCGCACACCATCACCGCTCCAGATGAAGCACACAATTACATGGTCACGGTGAGTGGCTCTACTGGCCATTTGGGCGTATGCGAAAGAAATTGAGAGACCTCTTTGCAGGTGTACATGCACTGTTTCAACCCAGAAGACCTGAATGATCGGGTTTGTATTGATCTTCATAAGCGATCCACAACCGAAGAGCTCATCGAACGAGTTATATCGATGCGGCCTGGTAAATGCATATGACAGATAACTAGAGAAATTTCAGGATGAAAAATCCGCACTAATTTTATTCATATATGAAGCACCAATGTTCATTTGGCTATGAATTCCCCTTTCAAAGCCCTTATCATTGGCCTAAATCCAGATCTAAGCGGTCAGTCCGCCGAGGATTACGATATCTTCGAGATGATGGTGACACCAGATGGACAAGCCTCCAAGGTGAGAAATTCTGGCCAATTTTTTCTCCTCTCCAATCCTCTGTTCAGGAGCGACGGCTGGACCGCGGTGAGTACCCGGTGGCGGCTCAGCTGATCTGGAGCAGAATGCCCGGCGGAGAGCACACGTCCAGCAACTACCGATTTGTGTTCAGGTGGGAGCTTTTTAATTACTTCATTTTTTGGAAACTTCCGAATAAATATCCAAAAAATCCTTGGTTCAGACACAAAGGAGCACGAGCCGGCTCTTCGTGCACTCGGTTTGGCTCGGCTGAGGCTGCCAGCACCATCGACTCCTTCCTGTCACGGTTCCTGCAGCAGCCTCATGTAGGCGGACTTTTAGTATTGCACAATGGAGACCATTTTTTTTATTCATTCCTTTAATTCGTCACCTATCGTGTTATTTATTCGTTATTTATCATGTTGTTTATCCATTTGTTCACTTTTTATTCACTTATCGAATTATTCATCTGGTCATCTATTTACTTGGGTATTGATGTCATGCCCGCGAGATTCACCAAATGAAAATCAGAACTGAAAAAACTAAGACCTTAGCGAGAAACATCGCAATGGTGGAAGAAAAAGATGAGAAAAGGAAGAAAATTCATGGCATATATTCATGGCGACGGCTGCGATTTGTTTCTCGGGTGCTTCTGCGCACACCCTCCATCACCAGTCGCAGACGTAAATCATGAGTTATGCCTCAAGTATGAACAGTCCAAATTGTTTCCACTTGACTAGAATGATTTTCGGGCAATTGTTGAGACATGCCAGATAGCCTCTGTACGGAAAATGTGTGATAGGACAGTAATCACCATTCTTTACCTTTATCAATGAAAATCGATAATGATCTTAGTAGAAAGCTGAAATTAGAATACGAACTGGAATAGGAAGTCAATAAGCTCGTTTCGTTTTTTGCAGGATCGCGAGTACGCGGATCTCTGCATGCTGCCTGAGTTGACGGAGCAAACACTTCTGGATAATTTGAAGGATCGCTTCAACAGCGGTCATATCTACACCTACATCGGGCCGATTCTAGTAGCTGTGAACCCTTTCAGGTATGAAAAAAACACCATTTTGCTAATAAGCCAGCGTCTGGATATTGTATGGTGTTAGCTTATTTTGGATCTCTGCAATGAATTCTCTCCCATATAAGTGATTATACAGTTTTAGAAAATTCTGAGTTAACTTACCCACAGTTTGCGTGGGTCATTTCTAAGTCTGTTTTTGCTATGGGGAGGTGGGGTTGGGGGAAGGGGAGGGGGCAATATTGGCCAAGCAGGTCGCGTCCATCTCCATCTTACAGTTGTCATAATAGTAGCAACAGATCCACCAAAAATTTCACCTATGTATGGACCTCCATGAATTTACAACAACTGGAGTTTACTGTCATAGAGCAACCTCTCCATGGAGAGTATCCCAACCTATTCATTACCACATATTTCAGCTTCTTCCCCATCTACAACCCCAAGTATGCCCGGCTCTATTCACAGAGTAGAAAACTGGGAACGTTGCCACCTCACATCTTCGCCATCGCAGACGTCACTTACCACAAGTGAGTTATTATTAGGGTGGTGCATAATTAATGTGGCTTTTTTTCGACTCCTTTCCTCGTTAAAAATTGGCGCTTCTTGAACGGTTCTTTCATGTAAATAATCCTCTTCTTCACTCAGTGACGATGCTATCAGGAATCGTATTCACTTTCACGATCTCATGCTCCACCGATCTTCGGAAAAGCTTGGAATGCAGCACAGTCATTCCACGATCTCAACGAAATTTTGGCTGAGGAAAAAGCAGCAAAGCCAAGTCGAAAAATATTTAAGCAGTTCAAGTAGGAAGATCCTACAGATGAAGAAGGTAGAGCTCTACGATCAAATTTCGATGACCAGCCCTGGCAGCCGTGGGAGGGAGACAGGTTCAATTGACCTCAGAAATGGAGGCCTGCTCGTTTTTTTTTTGCAGAAAATCGGTGGAAAGTGAACAATGTTTCTGTCTGAGAGTTCGTGCTGACCCACTTGGCCAATCCCAATGCTCTTCTGAGCTCTTTGAGAGAAAGTATCATGGTCGAATGATCCACACTGAAGAGTTTGGACAGCATTCTCGTTGTCAAGCTTTCGTCCTCTTCCAGGCTGCCCAAAATCCCTGGTGCTTGGAATTTGATGGCCAATCTCTTCTTTTTTTTCATCTGTGATACTCGTACATTACGAATATGAACAATCTTTCAACTTAGCCATGCTGATTGGTCCATCTTTGAAAAGCTTCTTGGGATTGCGGAATGACTGTGCTGCATTCCAACTTTTCCCGAAGTGATGGAGCATATTATGGCGGATTTGGATACGGTTTTCGAGAGCCCTTTTAATAAGTGGAAAGAGAGGATTGTTTTTGTGGAAAAAAAAACATTCAAAAAGCTTCAATTTTTGTCGAGAAAAGAATTAATTAGGCATCAGCCTAATACGTAGTAACGTCAATTTCTTCTTGTTCCCAAATTCGTGGAGAAATTTCCTTTTAGCATGCTCCGTATCAAAGAGAGTCAGTGTGTGGTGATAAGCGGAGAGAGCGGCTCCGGGAAAACCGAATCCACCAATCACTTGATCTCCCATTTGACGTCGCTCTCGCAGAAGGGCACCAGTGCATGCAGCTCCGAGACCACCCTGCTGAACGCCGGCCCTGTGCTCGAGGTTTGCAATGATTTGGGGTTGCTGTAGGAGCTGAAGATTGTCTTGCAGGCGTTTGGAAACGCGGTCACCCTGCAGAACAACAACAGCAGCAGATTCGGCAAGTTCATCAAGATCAACTACAGAGAGAACGGCATGGTCTCCGGGTGAGTGTGACGAGGCGTGGTGGCGGACCGTACTAGTGACACGTTTCAGGGCAAACGTGGAGATCTACCTGCTCGAGAAGTCTAGAATCATATCGCAGGCCAAAGGAGAAAGGTATGAAAGTATAGTTATTTATTAGAAATTCTAGCAGTTCACAAAACATAGCAATGTAGTAGCAGTACCGCACGGTGACAATTCCGACCCCATGAACCCTTTACGCCTTTTCGAATTTGTCTTTGTTATCTCTGAGCATCTGCTATACTTCATGTAGTGAAGTATAGCACCCCCCTCCCATCTGCATCGCTCACAGGACACCAAATTTGATATGTATCGATTACCTGCGGCCCGTATAGCTGCAACTTCAAAAAACCACCCCGCAAAGTCTGCAAATATTGAAAAGAATTCAGAGTTTTTGCCTGTTTCGCCTGTTCCCCTAGACAGACTGTGTAATGCTAAATTAAACCTTCTTCTCAGTAGGGAGGAGTGGTTAGGTAATCAACCAAAGGGAGGGGGATATGTATACCCAAGGGGTTGAAAGGAATGGTCGGGATTGGTGGGAGGTAGAAATCGGTGTATGTAAGTAAGCTACGGCGAAACTTCTACGAAGTAACTGCGTAGTAAAACACTAGAAATTGAACATTTTGTACGTATAGTATTCATGAAACGGTAAAAATAAATCCGGTCTGATAGCGTTTTTTTCAAGTTTTTCTCCTGGAACCCGCGCGGTAATTTTCATCTCTAAGATTTTGAATGTTCGGAGCCTGAGCAATAGTGGCGATATTTCTACGAAATATGAATTCTACGATAGTTACACAGCTTAAAGGCAAGCATTCTTAACATCACATTTGTCCTCTTAGCTTAGTTTTCGATGGCATTTCAAATGGCGGCTCACTTTTTTGACTACCAGGGGTGCCATATGACTAGGAGGGGGCGGTGTCGCTGCTGCGCTATTGGTCAATTGTACACATGGTCCCGCCTGCTTGATATGAATTCCCTGTACCTTCACCTTTTCGTTGTAAACGTGTACTACGGCATGATTCTCGGGAATGGGGTGGGGTACGAGTGAACTCTGAGGAGCGTGAAAACTCATTCAATCTCACCAATCGTCCAATAGCAGCACCGCCCCGTTCTCCTCACGACACCACACCGCAAGTTCGTCGAGAACATGGCGATTGAGAGGCTCTCGAAGCCCTAGTAGCAAAAATCATCTTAAGTATGTATTGACTTGATGAGTGCAACACAACATCCATTGGGAGAGGTATGCAAGAATATCACAAAGGGTCGGCCCTTCCTGATGAGGTGACTGCACGATCATGAGCACGCGCCCGTGCATGCGATGCAGATGCAGGCTCGTGTGATCGGCTATTTACCGCCATCTCGTGGGTACTGGCACATCGCTGGTTTTCTGGCGCATAACCAGTACGCCTAGTTACAAACTTCCTCTTCGTCATCATTTCGCGGCTCTTCATTATTTTCAACTGCATCGTCTCTACTTCTTGATCCTTAAAACCTGCCCGTTTAATGAGCCCCTGGAGACAGGGCGGCTGCGGCGCTGCCGACTGCGCGGTGTACGCCGGACTATCAACTGATGTCGCCGCTTGTGTGCAGCTTCTAGGTATGTTCATGTCTATTCCAATCTTTCTGAAGGTGCTAATGTCTATCTGTCATGGTAGCGGTCGGCAATTCACACAAGGTCGTTTTTGGACATGTTTTTTAAACATTGGCTGTTTCTCGATCGCATTTTTTTTCAAGATTCACAGTGTCACCTAGGTTTCCCTTAATGTTGTTTGCTCCATGACAACAAATACAAGCACCTTCAGAATAACAAATAAAAAGTGTGAAGAGCTCACCAAGAAGCTGGATGCATACCGCACTATCATCTGATAGTCTCCGCGTATACTGCTAAGTCGGCCGTACCGCAGTCGCGCCGCCTTTGGCAGCTCGCCGCCGTCATCCGCCCTAAGGCGGTATTTATGGTTGATGAGCGTCAAATTTGACGCGGCGATACACAATGCAGGAAGAAGAGGAGAAGAAAATTCTTGGCAGGATGCGAATGTTCCTGGTTTTGTCGTCGCGACGGCCGCGCAAACAAACTGCGTTCTGATCTTCGTCGCATCGAGACATCGCGAAAACATCGTGAAGTTTCAGGCCGATGCGTCAGATTTGACGGGCATCAACCATAACTAGCGCCAAACGTTTCGGAGGAACCATACAATCGAATCTCGGGAAAAGATCAAACGAACGAAAAAAGTGATGCAATAAAAGCTAAGACAACGAATAATAATAAGAACAAGGATTATTACGAAATTTCTTACGTGGGCCGTAGACAACAAGCCGTAATCACAACCCACCAATATTACTTTGCGTCACTTTTTACATGATTGGGCAGCTTCGCCTGATGTCCTCACATCGTGCGAAGCTGCCCGATCATGAGAGTAAACGCATGTGTTACTGCATCGCGGGTTGGGCAAGGCCGCCTGATTTGTGCATATTTTCCATTGTGAAATCGGTACCCGATCGTGATCAGGATCTTCTTCCATACCCCTCCGGAAGTACCCCACTGTTTTTTAGCGCTTCTCTCTTGCGCGAACAGTTCTTTCAGAGGTGCGAAATGTCGGCCGAAGGGCAAAAACAGCCGGACCGGTGACGCGTCGACATGACGTAATAGCCACCCTGGCTCCACTCTCGCATAACTCCCATCATATCTGTTGACACTCAGGGGACGTGATTGCAGCGGGGTGGCGATCCTTTGCGATTGTCGTAAACAAGCCATGAATTAGAAAAAGAATAAGTTCTGTGAAATCTAATTGAAAAAAGGATGAGAACATTAGTCATAATAAAGGAAAGAAAGATGGAAATCGTGAGTTTTGGGTCTTTTTCAGGAATTTCCCTATTGTTTTAGTTGAGGGTGTCGCCGTGGGTGACGAACTTAATGAAAATTCGTAAAACGAAATGTTGCCCGGGCCTTGCCTTTAAGCTGTGTAACTTTCGTAGAACTATCGAGACTACTGCTCATGCTCCAAAACTTTCAAAATTTTTGACATGAAAATTACCATGCGGGTTCGAGGGAAAAATTTGAACATTGCCGCTAGTAGACTGGAATTATTCTTATCGTTTTATAAGTACTAGTATACCTGGGATCAAGTAGTCAGTGTTTTGTTCCTCGGCTCATAGGCACCAGTATTCACGAACGCATAACCGAGCAATGCGCTATGTATGTAGCATTCTATCCATGTAGTATTTTGCCCGAAAGGATATCACATACATATGCTAAGAATGTCTATACATAAGAGGATTCTTCCTTACTTGTGAGACTTTGTTCACCACTTCTATGGATCTTTGCTCTGCGTAGAATTCGGCTGACTTCTTAAAGGATAAGGCCATCTCTGAAAACATTTATGTACATACGTTGAGCACAATCCTACCATAAGTCACAAGTAAGAGTGTGTAAGGAGGTAACAAAACACTGAAGTAAACAAAAGTGTAAATGATTAGTAGATCGCAACAGCGAAATTTGATGGACAGGTAGAGCAGGATGTTTTGCGTGTATTTCTTCTCCATTTTCACTGTTCATCGCTCCCCTTTGATGATGTCCATTGCTCCATCTTGAGCGCGTTGGCGGAATATTTCGTAGGCCGAATATTGCAGGGTGGCCAAAACTACGGGGACAACATCACAGTGTGTGTTTTTCAACTTATCTCAAGCTTAAGCGTTTTGTATCCCATATCTTGTTGTTCATCTGTCCAGTCGTGGAGCATCTTCTAAAACAAGACCCTTCCTTTACTACCGATTTTGGGAATGTCTGAGCCATCAGCCAACGGTAGTTCCATTTCTCAATTCTTTTTCGTTTAGTCAAGGCGCAAGTGTTGTTATGGCAACATGTAAGAGTTAGCAAAAGCGTCACTCACCAGTGTCGAAGAATCGAAGGAGTGGGGTACAGAAAAATATTGAAGTGATTGTGATAGACTACCTACCATGGATATAAGATCAAGATCAAGTGAGGATAAGCCAAAATTTACCACACTCTGAGCGAGTCTATCAAAACAAATCACCATCACCGACTGTATAATAAAGAAGATTGGTCTCATAGATTCAACCAGAAAGTTCATAGGGATAATAGGCTCCACTCTCTTACCCAAACAATGAAAAAGAGGTGTAAATGACCCGAAAGAGGTTTTTACGCTGATTCTGCGCCGGAATCCATGTCCGCATTCCTGTAATTACTGCTTCTTTCATGTGGATTTCTCGAAACGTTATTCTTCCAACGACGAAACCCTATTTTGCTCACACAAAAATGTCCAATATTCGCTTGGAATAAACGCTTCCAGAAACGTGGGATTATCTGTGGAGAGACGAACCCCGCGCCACCATAGGGCCTGCTTCGATTTTTTCAGTTTTTTTTCTCGCTAATGAAACGAGAAATCATAGAATATAGAGTTAGATTCTCTTCATGCCTGGGTGAGAAGTACCATGTTCGAAACAGAGTTGTTTCGTTGTCTTCTAACGCTAGATATGGGTCTCTTGGTGACCCTTCGCAATTTTGAACCACCCTATATACATATATGATATCGCAAACCAACTTTCACGTTGTCACCTCCTAGTATGACGTAGCCTGTACCATAACCAATGATGTTAGCTATCATTGGTTTGGTTGGTTTGCCTGCTTACCGTTCCATGGATCTCAACTGGGAGATGAGTAATGTAACCCCAGGAAAGGTGAAGATGGCTTCAGGGCCTTCTCTTTTCCGAATACTCAATTTTTCGAAATGCTTCCTAGATTTTATCATTTTGATTTGATATCATTTTTAACCTGGTTCCGGGCACAATAAATAGTCCATTTTGATTCCCACAACTCGTCCATATTGTTAGAATGAAGTAACTTGGAACGTTCACAGATTCGGACAATAACTTCCATCTACGTATGTTGTTATACCCCACCTCAACTACTTTCTGCTCCATTCTGAAAACCCCTAGCCGACACCCCTAGCTCAGAAAATTCTCTTTTGATCGATTGGCTATTTTGAGTGAAAGCTGCTGTGATTGGCATCTTTGATAACAGACTTTGTTTCTAACATTATGTTACCAATCATTTCTGTGATTTCTTTCTTTGCAGAAGACGATTGTCCAATAGCAACTGGGTAAAAAGTAGCTCCCTCTTTTATTTCAAATTTTTCTATCCCAAAAAGACCACAGTTACTTTGTGGTTCGAAATCCTTCTAGGAATTCATGGTTCAAAATCCTTCTAGGAACTACCATGTTTTCTACTACCTCCTGGAAGGAGCCAACGAGGCGGAGCGAGCGAAATACTTCCTCCTCAAGCCACAGGATTACCATTATCTCAATCAGGTACGCAGGAAATCTGGAATAAGGACGAATCGCTCTGGCATTTATTGTTCCCTGCAGAATGAGCAGTTCTCCCCCGAAGGAGTGAACGAGAAGTACGAGTTCGACCGGTTGCGACGCGCGATGAGCAGCGTCGGCTTCAACGCCAACACGCAGTCGACGATGTTCAGCCTCATTTCGGCCGTCCTTCTGATGGGCAACATCTCCTACATCAGTGTACGCCAACCGTGACAGCTCTCCCACTTCAATCGCCGTTGTCAAATGTTTATGTTCTGCAGAGGCACGCCTATCACAGCGACGAGAATGCCTACATCGAGAACGAGGAGGTCGTCGACCTGGTCGCTCAGCTGCTGAACATCCGTACGGAGGCTCTGATGCAGGTGGGTGCTGGTATGCCTGTGCCTGAGAATGCCATGAAAATGGGGGTTTTCAGGCGCTGACAATGAAACGACATGTGATGAAGGCCGAGACCGTCATCACCCGGTTTAGCGTGTCGGAGGTTTGTTTATTGCTATCTTCTAAGAGCCTCATAACTCTGAGCGTGAATCCCAGGCGATCAACACCAGGGATGCCATGGCGAAGTGCCTTTACAATGCGTTATTCCACTGGATTGTCCTGCGCATCAACCAAGCCCTCATGAGGAAGGACGTCTCCGGCAGCATAGGATACTACATAGGTGAGGATCTAGAACAGCTCAGCAAATTCGAATCTTGTTTAGAAAGGTCTCAGGCACCTGGATATGGTCACTTATACAATTTCTCTTAGATTTGCCTTGTGTGCAAGGCTTTCAACTACCTACATTTCCTACTGCCTGCCATGACAGCTTAGCTGCCGATTTTCTGGAAAGTTTTGTTGGTATAATGGGCGAAAATTTATCGCTTATTGTTGTATTAAGGCTATTTATACTAGATGCGTCGAATGTGCTATCGAAAAATTTTCCATAAAAATTAATCGGGGTTGCACGCAGAGTTCGGCACAAGCTTAGCTCGAGCAGGAAAAATTACGAAGTTTCTTTTGACCTAGCCAAGAATCTACTCAGGAGATCTAGAAACCGTGTTTTGCATGGGACTAGCGCCCCTACGGGTCGCTAGAAAGTGGGGTGGGGCGGCCACATGAGGTAGGTGCAAAAGTTTCGCGCCTATGAAATCCTTAGGAAATTGAAATAGAAGCGAAAATACTAATTAATTGAGTTTGAGTAAGAAATTCTCCCTATGAGTTTCGTGTATTATACCAGTCTGGTTGCCTAGCCAACCCCGGACTTCTTGTATGCGCCTTGCTCGAGCACTCTTTATCACACATCACCATGTACATTCACTTTCCGATGCAATGATACATCCCTCGTTTGTTGTCACCGCACTTCTTAAAGGTCACCTACCATGGCTAGTCATCCTCAACTCTGCGCGTGCTTATCATTTATCTGAATCTAGTAACTGTCGACTATTTGCTGCAACCGGCACAGAGTAATTAAGAATTCGAAGTAATTCAAGTTGAGATTGTTGTTGGAGAAACACCTTTCTTTAAGGCGCGTTTCCTGCCATTTGAGCTATTTACACAGTTATTCACACCTGGGCCAAAGCGGACCTCTCCTCCATCCGTGAACCAGTATCTTCTCGCTCCTCACAATTGGGTAAGCGCGGACCTCTGCTCCATCCGCATAACCGCATCCTGGCATTCCCACACATTGAGCGGACAGCAGACCCACATTCTGGCCTTTCTAGCAACTGGACCTCAGCGGACCTCCCTTATACCCGCGAACCCCTACCTTGACGTTCCCTACATTTTTAGACCATAGCGCGGCCCCTCCTCCATCCACGAACCCGTATCCTGGAGGTCCCTCAACTTTCAGGTCCCAACAGACCCATCCTTCCTTCGGTGGACCAGAATGCTGGTGTTCCTCACACCTGGGCCACAGCGGACCCCTATCCCATCGGCATGACCCTGGGATTCCCACACTTTATGGCAAAGCAGACCCATCTTCCATCGGTGAACTCGAATTCTTTTATTTCTCACACTTGGGCCAACGGACCTCTTCTCCATCCGTCAACAGAACCTTCTCGTTCCTCACAGTTGGGTGGAAGCGGACCTCTCCTACATTGGCATAACCGCATACTGGGATTCCCACACTTTAAGGGCATAAGGGGCATAACAGACCCATAGTCTGGCGTTCCTCGCACCTGGGGTACTGCGCACCCCCACTCCATCGTCATAACCGCATCCTGGCATTCCCACAGTTTTGGCCACAACAGACCCATATTCTCACAGCGGACCTCTCCTACACCAGCGAACCCGTATTTTGGCGTTCTCCACGTTTCACAGACTCATCCCCTCTTCGATGGACCCGAATGCTGGCGTTTTTAACAACAAAATTTAACAAAGTTCCTCGCACCAGGGGCACAGCGGACCTCTCCTATGCCAGCGAACCCGTATCTTGGCCTTCCCCACATTTTCAGACCACAACGCATCCCCTCCTCCATCTGCGTACCCGTATCTTGGAGTTGCCTTAAATTTCAGGCCCCAGAAGACCCCCTTCGTTAGACCCGAATGCTGGTGTTCCCTCAACTTTCAGGCCACAGCAGACCCATCCTCCCTTCAGTTTACCAGATTGCTGGTGTTCCTCACACCTGGGCCACAGCGGACCTCTGTTCCATAGGCATGACCGTTTCCTGTCATTCACTCACTTTCTGGCCACCACAGACCCATCGTCCATCGGTGAACCCCTATTCTGGCATTTCTACCACCTGGGGCATGTCAGACCCCTCCTCCAACTGCGAACCCGTATCCTGGCTTTTCCGCAACGTTGAGTCACAGTACAACCCCTACTCCATCGACATAACGGTATCTGTCACTATTCGCCCCTGGCACACCTATCGTCCGTGTCTCTTCCGTGGCTGCAGAATCGCTCAGAGATCTCGGACGGATGCTAGGACGAGAACGTGCGGCATGTGGGAAGTGTGGCGGATACCACCGATGCACTGGGCCTAGAGGGCTCCCAGGCCGCACACGGATCTCACTCATGCTGATCTGCGGTGCAACAATTGGTTTGGAGTGAAGAGCAGTGGCTATCGTTCTCCGTATAATGTGCTGCCTTAAAGCCTTGCTAGCTCTGTCTCATCGGTTGGCTGTGAGACCGCCAGCCTAGGACAGTCACTGTGCAAGGATTTCGAAATTGCGGGTCTCGCGAAGATCTAGCCTCATCTCGCTCTATAAATCGGTTTTTCGTATGACGTCTGCGCATCTCTCCCTCTACCATTGTCTATGCACTACACTGCACAAAAGATTTCACAAGACTCTCATGGTCTGACGCCAGGAAAATCTGGACCCTTACCAGTCTTTATATAGGAGGATAAAACCGTGTTCTGCATCGGATTGAAAGATGCAAATGCCACGAGTAAGTCATGCACACTCATGCAGATCCCATGCAAATCCCATGCAGAACACGGTTTGAGAACCGGGTTTGGCACGGGTTCTGCATTGGTTTTGCATGAGGTAACGTGGGCTTTGCATGGGTTCGTGATGACTAGTTCGCGTCCTGGAGTGTGGGAGAGGGTACGGAGAGTGGCTCCCACGCACCTCAAGAACAAAAATACTGCGCTGTCGTCGCACACCTTGCAACTTCACCGAATTGCGCACTTATAACTCCTCTCTCAGCTCATTTTTGATCGGGCCAACTTCTGCTGGATGTCCGACTGAGGTGCATCGTACATTAAGCTGGTGAATGTTCCCTATGTTAAAATGCAATAACTTCATATTTCAGAGAAACCTGCAAATTTTTGGCATAATTATGGAGATCGCAATGAGTAGATTTTTATCATACATAAAGCACACCTGATTGTGAAAAAAACAATGGAAATAATGAATGAAAAATCTAAATAACCGGTTTCTTCACAAATCGATGCAAAACCCATACACACCTATGCAAAACCCGGTTTAATCCGGTGCAAAACCCGGTTTTTTTAATCAATAATCTTCAGCACTGCTTAAATCGATGCAAAATCCATGCATACCCATTCAGAACCCATGCGTCTCCAAATCCGATGCAAATCCCATGCAAAACCAGCGAAAAACTCACGATTTTCTCAAAGTCATGCAAAACCCGTGCATACCGATGCAAAACACGGTTTTTAGATTTCCTGAGTACGAAGAACCATTGTAAACAAGATAAAACAAGTTTTTCCGAAAAACATTGGTTTCGTGTTTTCAATGCACGTCGACATGTCCACACGAGTTAACAAGTTTTAACAAGTACATACACTGGCGGTGGGGCACGTTAATACTGTCATATAATTATTGAATTTCCAGCTAAATTCTGAGAAGAGATGGAGATTTTGGAGGCTTCTGCCATTCGTGTGATAGAGCAATATTTCCTGAGTAAAACATTACAAATATATTTGGAAATAATTGATTTTGAAGAAATTGTGTCCAAGTGGTGCCGAAGACCTTTTTTAGCTATTTTTTCGCTGCAACTAAATAAACGAGACAATTTTATTACTCACTGAACGAGCAGCATATTCTCTAGCTAACCGCTTTAATACAATTGGAAATATTTGATTTTAGAGAAAGTTGTTTGACTAAAATTCTCCGGATTTTCCGGAAGAATTCCGGAAAATCCGGAAGAATTCCTGAACAATATCTCCTTTCAAAGTCAAATAATTCTAATTTCCTCTGGCATTTGGCGCTAGAGTCGTACTCGTAATATTAATACCGAGTTCGAGCAGGATCTGTTCAGTACCAACAGTGTAAGTACTGCAAGGTTCTTTTTCAAGTGTAACTCCTACCAAAATCAATTGAATCAAATTATCTTCCAGAGTTAGATAGTACATTGCCATTTGCAGTCATGTGCATTTTTCCAGAAATATCCGTGCAGAACCTGTACCTTTGTAAGCACTGGAAGCAGTGCTTTTGACAGAATTTTCGCATGATGGCCCCACAAACTCTTGCCAAAATCAATGGATTCCAATTACCTACGACAGTGAGAGTAGGAGTAGTTTTTGTAATCTTACTGTGAAATTTGAGCAGGATCCGTTCAGTACCAACAATGCTGTGGGTACTGCTGGGTACTTTTTCAAGTGTAATTTCTAAAACAAATATTAATTTTCTCTTACTTCAGTCAGAATTAATAGAATTAATGGAAGAAAAATTCTTAGGTTCAATCTCCCTTATTTGCTCTTCTTTCCAAAGGAGTGGATTTTTATTCAACCGAGATCCAAGTCCCAGGTACGAAGTCCCTTTTGCTCACCTCATCGCTTACGAAGCCCCGCTTGCCTTGAGCCGTCTTTGCCGAAGTCTGGTTGCACACCATCAGCACGAATTTTTCCGCAGATAGCCATGATGCCGCCAACATGAGCGTGCCAGCTCTGTTTGGGTTGCTTCAGGAGTGCATCTTGGCCTATCCTCCATCATATGCAAGTGCGCTTGACGCACGCACGCATCTAGTATGAATTGTCCTCAGAAGCATTGTCTCCCCTCAAAATCGATGCTGGTATTTCAACATCAGAGGAATCTTCGAAAGACATCGCTCACAACTGTATACATATTTCCTTTGAAAAATGCTGAAAATCACCTGTTTCAACTCCTTCTTTATAAAGGATCAGAGGTACCCGCTGCGACAGCTACCACAAGCACTTGCACTTCCGAACTAGGCCCTAGCCATCTAGGGCAGCGCTGCTACGAATGGTGAAACTCCACAAATCCTTGTGGTAGCTGTCGCGATGAGTACCTCGAACTCTCCAAGAGAAAGAGTTCCAAAAAGGGGTCTCGGGCACTTTTGAAGGAAACAAGTATGTCATTCCGATCAGCGTCGCCTGCAGGTTCTTTTCATTCCAAAGTCTCGAAATCGATTCTCAGGTGAGGCACTGCCCTCAAGGGATTTGTGTACGCCCAGTATTACATACAAATCTGCCGTAGAAAATAATTCATATACGATCAATATGGCTAGCTCCAGGCTACCACGGTTGACCCCTTACTATTATTGTTATGGTGAGTGCTACCTAATTAAATAGTGCACTGACCTAGCCGCTGGAAATGTTAAGGTCGAAGAAGTGCGACAGTGTGGATCCGCGGAAGTGTGTTGATTGCAGAAAACACTTTCCATTTACTGCTCTCTTTCATAATTTTGCTTTGCACACTGAAGTGGAATTTTACGAGCTGCAATCAAACATCAAAAGAACATTTATACACTCTCTAAAGGATTTGTGTATTCATGGAGGTCATAGGCATTTGTCCTTCCATTTACAAAACGCGCGGACGTGCACATGTTTACGTAGTGTATGTACTTCATGTGAGGGATGAACTTTCCATTACAACCACTTCTGAAGATCCATTTCTCTACTAGCGTTCCCAGGTAATTCTTGCTTGTGTTCGTTTTTACCGTGGTAGCATTTCAGGAATCCTTGACATCTTCGGCTTCGAAGATGTGGGCGCGCAGTGGAACTCGTTCGAGCAACTGTGCATCAACTACGCCAACGAGCACCTTCAAGCGTACTTCAATCAGCATATCTTCCAGTTTGAACAGGTCTTGAACAGCTTCATCACATTACTTTTTTTGGGGAAAGGTGGAGAGGAAGGGGGGGGGGTAGGGGACCGCTGCGACTCTGACGTTGGAAATTACTCAGATCATTGTGAGACACCTCTGCAGGTTAATGAGCTCTACTAATGCATCTGCATCTGCATAGCAGTGCAAAAGTTCCAGCGGAGTATTGTTAGGTAGTGTATTGTGGTGTTACAAGGACATATCGGGAAATAAAGTTAGACTTTTCAAACCCTATTTGCAAAATGTTCACAGAATCTGTTAATAGCTTCCATTAACTGTAGTGTGAAAGCGTTAAACTTTTACATCCATCTATGTATCATACTTCTACATATTCATCACAAGAAGGATTAATTTTCGAAAAATGTCCGATTTAACCAGAATTACGCGCCACTTCATTTCATTCCAGCAGAGGCACCTGTTTCAGGAAGAGTACCAATCTCAAGGCATATGCTGGACCAACATCGAGTACACAGACAACACCGAGTGTGTGCAGCTCTTCCAGGTAAGCTTCCAGATGTCCCGATGTATCGTTGTTGAAATGATGTCGAAGCTGTGTCTCAGAGTAAGCCTTATGGGTTGTTACGGCTGATCGACGAGGAGAGCAACATCAACAATGGCACGGACGAGTCGATGCTCGCCAAGCTGAACCAGTTCCTCAAGGTCTGTTCAGTAAAAGCTGCTTTAGGACAGTACGTGTGTAGTAGTACTAGCCAGGGAAAAGCTAAACTTGGCCGGAGATTTGCCGTGGCTCCGTCGCTTACCATAATATTCCTATTGATCTCGTTAATTCAATGAATTGGTAAAAAAAAATCTTGTAAGCGAAAAGAGAAGGAAGATTTTCAGGTCAAGTAAAAGCTGCGAATCTGTTATTCAAAATACTTATCCTCGTCTTCAGCTGTTTGACAGATTTTTTTTCTAGCTCCCATTCCTTATCCCATGAATTATGTACACTGCCGGGCAATCACTTTTGCATAAGCGAACACCGCTCGTTTGGTCTGCCGCGCGCATCTACGCATCGCGACAGACCAGCTGGTAGCTGTGGTTGTCAGACGTTGCCGGTATTGCTGTAGTGCTTACGTTTGTTGCCACGCTGATACTACTGAATTAGGGCGAAAACACGAAGAAAACGATGGGAAACCTAGATGGGTGGTACTTTGTTATGTAAGAATGATTGGCGGGAACTGTAGTAGTTATCTATGTGAATCCGAGGAGTATGAAGGGAGTACCTGGAATGGATGGTGCTACCCAGCCTTGTGATTGGTCAGTTCGTCCGATCAATCAATCACAGAGTCCGTTCGCACTGCCCTACCCAGGTACAATGCTAAACCCCCGAAATGCGATGCCCCAACAGAGCCGAAGCAGAGTTTTGTTGACATCCGACTACTAGTACAGGGTGCGTCAAAATTATTGACGCACCCAAAGTGAGTCTGTAGAGAAGGCAAGATGGGAAAACATTCTAAACAAGCATAAGCAGAATAAAGCCCATATCTTGGCCATCCGAAGAAATGCACTCTTGTTCGCAGCAGGGTCTTTGGCTGCTGAAGCAGTCACAGCGACGACGAGGGATTGAATAGCCTCTGCGCCGCAACTAACTCAGGTCGACTTTGGCCCATTCTTGAATAGATAGGTCATTGGGATCTCGATGTTTCTGTGGATGATAGCGCAGCTCTTGCTCTCTAATATATCCATGTGAGGTGATCCGTAGACTAAAACTCGACTCACAAGGAAGCCTATTCTCTGCCAAATTGAAGTCCCTCAAGTGAATTTTTGAAACTGGGCCCGTACCACTTTTCTCTCTTGCACAACAGCCAAGCTGTGCCAAAGTACCTATGAATTCAATTTGAGATGAGAATTAAGATAAGCAGGAAGATATGTCCTTGGAAGGTTGCTTGGCTGAGAAACAAGGAAAAGAAAAAATTTTCTGTAGTAAAACATAGATGCATTTCTTTGGCGAGAACACGACAAGACTTGCGTACAAGGACATGCTTTCATGTGATACTTATAGAGCAAGATCTGCTTTACTCCCCATAAGAGTATCGTTTTCCTAAAACTCACCCTCTTTATAATATGGAAGAATAATGGACGAACTTCAGTTGCGGCGCATCGGCGATATTCTCTACTAACGTCTTCGTGGCTGCTTTTACCAGGAGATAGCGCGCTCCGAACAGGAGTGGTTTTTTTAATTCGTTAAGACATGAGCTTTATTTTGGATATGCATATGTAGTGGTTTTCGAGATATTGTCCTTTTTACAGCATAACTTCAGTGCGTCAATATTTATGACGCACCCTGTATATTCTTATTTGGCTAATTTTCTGTTGGAAATCCTGAGTATCTGTCCACGTTATACAAAGTGGTGCACGCAACTTGGCCAAGCCACCGCTCGGCTTTAAGAGCGCTCACGATCTCGCCTTGCCGTCGCATCTGCAATTCTGTAGGTTCATTCTCATTGCAGACCAACGAGTACTACGAGACGCCACAGCGCAAGGAACCAGCATTCATCATTGCTCATTATGCAGGAAAAGTCAAGTATCAAATCACGGTAAGTGTGCCATTGCGGAAACATCCAGCGACGGGAGGCAGCATGATTTTTGCAGGGTTTTCGCGAGAAAAACAAGGATCTCATGCGGCAGGACGTGCTGAACACGTTGAAAACCAGCAAATGCGCTCTGATGAAAGCTGTATTGGCCAGCGACCCGGTGGCGGTCTACAGGTAGAACAGTGGGTTACTGTATGTATGGGCGTGAACTGTCGTACATTACAGGTGGAACCTGGTGCGGACGGTGTTCCGAGCGATGCAGGCATTCAAGCAGTCTGGCAGGAAGCTCAGCAGAAGTGGTACGTTCCCTGGAGTTGTTGGCCTTCCCCCCCACGTGACCCCTCTGCTGAAGATCAGTAAGCCAAGAAACGAAAAAAATGAGTGGAAAAAATTTGCACGCTTTCAATATAAAAATTCCTACACAAAATCATTATGTTATTAGTTCGAAAGTTAGAGTGACACTTCTGCTAGAGATCAGATACACCAAAAATTATTAAAAATTCAACGACGGAATAAATTCAACAGAGTTCGATTCTTGCTGATCCCTAGGCTGCGATTATACTTCCTAAAGAGTGCGTCGCATTCGGTCGCTGCGTTTGCAGCGGCAATGGTTTTGGTAGTTATCAATTGATTGGTTGCTGACTGATGGCAGCAGAGACAGCACCAGCCAAGCGTTGCTTGCGATCGATATGTATCAAAACCAGTGCCGCCGCTCAGGAACGACCGAAAGCTTTCTTCTTCTTCTCGGCGAGTATAACAGCAGCCTAGATGGGTCAGGATACGGTGAAGGAATGAGCATTTTCCCGAGAACTCCTTAGTGAGGTGAGAAAATTCACCGAAATTAGGTCGACTTTGTCCACCAACTTTTCCTCGCAGCGCGAGTCATAGTTGAAAATTTGTATATGACTGAAGATATTAAAGCAAACAGTTGAAATCAATTCCAAGCAGTTGTTTATACTGGATCAATAACATCAATACATGCAGTACTTTATGCAAGCGTTCAGAATCGGCTGGACACCTCCGAGTGATGGCTGAGATCCCGGAGGTTCGTCGCGGCTCCGACTCCGCGCTGTCGCAGTTCCTGCGCGGCGACCTGCACATCGACATGCCCGATTTCGTCGACACGAGCGTCTTCAAAACGATCGTCAATCAGGCTCGACGGACTCCGGCCAAGGGCGAGGAGCGGATCAGCACTGTCAGATGCCTCCAGGTGCGTCCTGCTCTCTTTGACTGGTTCCGCGCGTCAATGGGTTGTTGTTGCAGATGCTGAAGGAGACCATTGGTAAAAGGAAAATCTCGAACAAACCCACGACGGTGTCACGACAGTTCGAGTACTCGCTGAATCGTCTCATGAACACCCTTGCGCACTCGTCGCCCTACTTCATTCGCTGCATTAAGAGCAACAATGATAAGGTAAACTCTGGCTCGGATGTTTGTGTCGGCAGTTCCCGCTTAAACTGCTCAAAATATCTGAATCTGCAAGAAAATGTGAAGTATTAGTAAGAAATGAGTGAGATTTAGCCAAGAAATAAGCAAAATCCACTTGAAAAAAGGTGAAATTTCGTGAAGCTCAAGATTTATGCCGATATCCTCCGGTATTCAATTGGAAACCGCAAGTGTAGAATCACCAGTAAAATTACTTATGACAGATGTCCCTTGCCTACATCTCACCCAATGAACTCCTGGGTCCCGGATGCATCATTGAAGGTTGGGTAATCTCATATCCATGGATATCACAGGGGGAGGAGGAGGGAGGGGGCAATTTTTATTAATTATTTACCATTATAACTAATATTTTTATTAATTTTATTTTCCATCTGGATCCCCAAAGCGACGAAGACCCCACTCCCCCCTCCCTCCCGCCCGCCCTCTTTCTGCGTCCGCCACTGATGGGTATAGACAAAGTCGCATATGGGTAAAAATGTTGATGGGTGCTTGGTAAAGGGTAAGCTTGTGTACTTCATGTGTTTATCATGGGTAACCTCAATGATGCACTCGGGCTTCTGGTATGATTCCTATTAATTAGCAATTGTTGGGCGATATAGTGGGTGTTGTCGAGCTTACCCAAGCTAACTTCAGTGGAGAATCTTAGCGCAGAGCAGAGGTACAGGTGAAAAAAAAACCTTCGCAGATTCCCAACCACTTCGACGACAACATCATCCTCCGACAGCTACGCTACACGGGCATGTTGGAGACAGTGCGGATTCGGAGGGCTGGGTACAGCGTGAGGATCGAGTGGGACGTGAGTTTTGTACAACACTCCGTTAAGGCTCGCTACCTGACATCGGTCGAACTTTCAGGCCTTCATCCAGCAGTACAGAGTGCTGCTAAGGAGAGGTCTTGCCAGCACCAAGGAAGATGTGAAAGAATTCCTCAGCAATCACCCTTCGATCGCGGCAGACAGTGTCCAGTACGGAGTCAGCAAGGTCGGTGTTTCTTTTTGGAAAGCGTCTCTGTGGTTACCCTTGACTTTTTTTAGATCTACATGAGAGACGCGGAGAAGCTGATCCTTGACGACCACCTCCACAGAGTCATTATGCAGCACATCGGCAAGTCCTAGACACTTGTACAGGAGAAGCGTGACTGAATGAGAATTTTTTAGAAACCTTACAACGCTGGTTCCGCACAATGATTGCCAGGAAACGATACCTTCGTTTAAGGCAGGGCGTCATACGGATACAGGTCCTCGCCAACTCCCTCTGCTTGCAGTATCGAAGTAAATACTGAGTGTTTAGGCCCTGGTCAGGGGAGTGCTAGCAAGGAGCCAGTTGCGAAGGCAGGCCTATGCGGCGCTCGTCATCCAGTCCAACTGGAAGAGGTACAGAGGCTGAATGCACGCAATGAATAGGTTTTATTATGCTTCTGGAAGTCTTCAGGTATCGAGAAGAACACCGCTACAGGCTGCTAAGGGATGCCGTCATTGCTCTACAGGCTGCATTCAGGGGGAGGGAAGCTCGAAAAAGGTCCGTCGCACTGCTTTGAAATTTGGTAAACAAATCCGAATCTCACAAAGTAAATGAAGTAAAAGTAGGATGAGTGGTAAAGTCTAGGGTCTCTTTGCTATCTATAGGTGAGAACAGCTCCAAATTTTTCTGTAAAACGCATCACTTCCGCACCGCTTTGTAATGTAGTGTAATGTTTATTATCTTTGCTTCCGAAAATTTCACGCATCAGCATTTTCTGTGGAATTCTCTTCATTATATGGACTGATTCAGGCTGGGCGAGATCCCGCGAGGCCAGAACCGAGGTAAAATACGATTGAAGCGGGTTCAAGCGTTCAAGCTCCCCGTCTTTGACCTTAACGACCCCCAGTCGTTGGCCGCTTTCGCCAGCAGCGACGACGATCTCAGCAGGTTAGTGGACATCCACATAGCAAATAACTGGACTTTCCATCTAAATATTTGGGCTCTTCCATTGAAAAAAATGTAGCTTTACACCGTCAGCTATCGATTAAGGCAGTCTCTTTGTTTTCCTATTTGTGTTTTTTTTCTTGATGATGTTATTTTTCATATTCTACATGATCTTGTGCAATGCACGCGCATTAAATAGAATAAAATAAATGGATCTTCTAGAAACCGCTTTTTCAATCCTACTAAATTTGTTTTTTGCTCATCCTTATTGTGGACGGAGGCCTGAGTTTCTGACAATCAGAAAATCATCCTAATCAGCCTTACGAAACAGTTTCTTTAATACTGTTTCGAAAAAAATGTAACAGCACGTAGGATGGAAAATAAATGAGCGCCTGGTGTTTCTGTAGGAATAGAGACAAAGATTTCTCGAAATTCAGTGAGGATGAGGATGGAGAGTCGACAGAGGACGGTCTGGACGAGGACGTCTCTGAAACCAGCGTTCTGGGTGCTGAGATGTTCGTGGCTTTGGTTTCGGCTTTGATTTTTGTTTGGTTCTGCCCTTGATCCTCTCGCTCTCATACTGTGTCTTTTCCAGAGACGACGAAGCGATCGAATGTGATGCAACGTTCATTCTGGAGGATACTAAGCTGAAGCTTATAGAGTGCGCTGAATTTCTTCTAGTTCCCCCAGTCTAGAACAAGGGGTTCTTCTTATCCGGATGTTTTAGAGAGTCGCAGGACCCCTATCTTCGCCGCCAGTCGTTGGCCCCGACTGCGTCGACGAACAAGCTGAAAATGCTGCGAAGGGCGAACAGCACTGACAGCAACGCGATGGGCCGTGGCGACGACGGATTCCGTCCACTCCAGGTGCAGCTGTGGAACCCTGGTGTTGCGGTTGACCCGAAATTTTCATGTCATCCATTAAGCTGGGAAGCCCGACGGAAAAAAAGAAAACGGGTAGTCGCATGGGCTTTACCAAGGCCAAAAAGAACTTGAAGGCGTTGTTCGGCCGACGAAGCGACAGCACCTACGAAGAGGACGTGGTCGACGCCGAACCACCGACCAGGTGCGACCAGTTCTTCTTTTAACGGTCCCAAGTGCATCTGCTTCCTTCAGAGATGAGCTGACTCTTCCCCCTGCACCCTACGAGGAGCACCACCTCAAAATCTCCCGGCTGCACAGGCAAGAGGCGTGCGCAGTGTGCAACAGGCACCTGACGGGATTCATCTCCCAGGCGTACAAGTGTGCACGTGAGTGGTCCACAAAAGTCGACCTGTTCCGTAGAAATGAGGATGTTCCAGAGTGCAAGCTGTGCTTCCACAAGGAATGCTCCTCGTTCGCGAAGTCGTTGCCATGCCAGCCTTCATCGCCGATGAGGTCGCCGACGAGGTTCAGCTCACCACGACGAGCATGGGATATCGTGTGAGTTCAGCAAAGAGGGAGTCGTGGATTAGCTGGGGATGTTCTCCCTCAAAACTGACCCTAACAGATTAGGTTTTCGGCAGTTTTGTGCCCTATGGCTCACAAAAAAGGAAACTTCCACTTTTCCTGGAAGGAAAGAAGTGAAAGGGAGAATTTCCATACTTAATGATTTGTTCATCCTATCAGTGTTTGTCTCCAGTCCGCAGTTCCGTTTAGGAGCAAGCCGCGACAGTCGACTTCTCCAGCTCCAAGCCGATCCAGTTACTCATTGACTTTCAACCTCAACAAAACCAAACAACAGGTGAGGAGGTCCTCTGAATTCCTCCGCGTAGGCATTATCTAATCTGAGGATTACAGACAGATCCAGGCAACATGATCGTGGAGTCGACGGAGGATTTGCGACAGTTCAGTGTATTTATATTTAAAAAGCAGTCGAATCTCGACCAAAAGAAGAACAAACGGGATACTGTCGTGGACGCGCTCTTCAAGAAGTCGTTACGAGAATTCCACATGGAGCTCATCGGCTACGAGGCTGTGTTGTCGGCGAGTTCACTCGAAAGCTTTGCATAATTGGGAACGTAGGGGAGGGGGGGGGGGGTGTCCTAAAAACATAATTTTCATCACTTGCAGTGAATTTATTTTTTTTTGCCTCATTTGAACCTTTGAATACTAGAGGAAGAAGAAGCCTCAGCCCTTTTCACTTGTCCTCGAGGGCTTGATCGCGATCTCTCTCTCCCTTCCTTGTTCGAACATTCGAATTTTCGACTCATTTAAAATCGAACATTCGAATCCAAATGTATGTAGTACGATATTAGTCTGATACCTCCGCCGTTATAAGAAGCCAACTCATTGTCGAACAGGGTACGTAGAGGTCAAAGTCGTCGTTTGGGCACTCCCCCTCCCCCCACCATCTGCCATCATTTTCCCCTGATTGCGGGTTGATAGAGTGAGGCTTTAACAGTAGTTGAGAGCAGGGTGACAACAGCAGGAGTAGGCGGCCATGCCCAAAAATAGGCTTTGACCACGGATGTTTGTGCTGCTGTCCTGCTGTACAGTTATAAAAGTAACTACGGGAGGGCTTTGCTGGCTCGCTTAATCCTAGGAATATTCAGGAAGAGCGGACAGTTCTGAAGTATCGCGACCTGATCACCACCTTCGAAGGTGTGCTCACCAAAGTCTGCAAAGAAGAGAAGGTGTCGTTCCCGACGACGTTGGGCGTCAACGCTTTCAGGTAATTGCCCTCTCTCTGCCGCAGTGGACCTATGACAATCGCTGCGTCTTCAGAGGATTCCTGAACGAGTTCATGCAGAGCCAGAAGAAGAAGGGTTCGAAGCAGAAGTCGGGCATCATCAAGGTACGGCGTCGTGCGCTTAACATTGCAGTCGTTTGCCTAATTGTCGCAGCTCACGGTTTTCGATCATTATAACTGGGCAATGCTAATAATCTATCGCTTCGGCCGTAGATATTGCACTTTCAATTTCTAGAGCGTGCGTAAGAAACGTCGGCGTTCGGATGTTACCGTGGTAAGCGGGTTAAGCCAAACTAACATGCACACACCTCCACTAACAGCATGCGCAATGCGTCAGTGATGAGTTGACTGCTCCGCTCGATTCTGAGAAGTTCAGAGTCAATGCGAAGTCTGTTGGTTGACGTGAGGCAAACGAGTTAGCTCTTGTGGATATGTAACCGCGGTCATCCTCATTCACTCGTTAACCGTTTGTTTATGTCAATTCGTACTTGATGCGTGCGTTTGACACGCGTGCGTCTACACAACGAAAGGTAGGGCCGGTCGCATCGCTGACGCAGGTCAGACGCACGCGTGGTCGCGTGGCAGCCACACGTTTTCGTCACTGGGGATGTACACGCCGCGTTGACCGGTCTTCATGGGAAATCCTCAAAAAGATGCATGCGTCTGACGCTTGGCTGGACTGACTCACGCAGCTAGTATAAATTGTCCTTGCACCACTGCAAAGCGCGTATGCTAGCACGTTCTGACACGTCTCCACCTGTTCCTTACGGGTCTTGGCTTCCCTCTTTCGTCATTTAGCCTGCTAGGATTTATGCCATTCGTGTCAGCGGAAAGCGCGGCCAGACCGTGTCGCGGTGGTGCTGCGTTGCAATGATGAGCGGCGTTGACGAGTGCGCCACATTTGAATGAGGATGACCACGAGCGTACCTTGTCTCAAAGATATGTAAATTTGGACACTTTTTCACCGCTTCAGAAAGCCAAGCCCACAAAGATCTCTTAGTAGTTCGCAGTTAAAAATCACTGGAAGGAAATTCTGGCAAAAATATGGCAGTTGCCCGTATGACAGCAGTTTATCGGCGACGGGTTTCTGCAGACGTTGCATCGTTCTGGAAATAACACTTCATAGCAGCTGTCTTCTCATGAGCCAAATTCTGGAACATTCTTGTAGTAAGCGAAAAGCAACAAACGCGTTAAATTGCCACCATACTTCATCGAACTCATCGACGCCGACTGTAGCACATCGTATCGCCGTCGCTGGGTCAATATCTGTTTCGATGCGTATCGATTTTTGATTTTATTTTTTCGCTAATGCAGACATTAGCTACGCTCCTCCAACATTCGATGAGTATTGAAATCGGTGTCGCTGATTACGGCGATATAAGCAGCTATACTTCACGTGGAAGACCAGTCTCACCAGTATTCAACTCACCCCTTCATTCTCGCCAACAGAAACGTCTGAGCTGATGCCGATCTCAATCGACATTGTGTGCAATTTCTAACCTTTTTTCGGTGATCACAACCTTTTCCCGTTTCCCACCTTTGGTTGAGATAATTCCTCTAGCACACGCCTCATCGGCCTTCAGCAGACCAACCTGTGTTTTCAGCTCCATGCAGGCCACCGCTTCAAGTCTGACCTGGTGCACGTGCCCACGTACTGCGAGGTGTGCAACCAGTTCATGTGGCACGCCGAGAAGATCTTCATCTGCGTCGCCTGTCGCATTTCTTGCCACAAGAAGTGCCACGCGAAGATCACGCAGGCGTGCACCGTGAGTGTGCCGCCGAGTGTGACCAGTGGGGTGAGTGAAAGCAGACCTACAGTAGTTAGTTGTGGAGCGTTACAGCAGTTCTTGCGCTACTGCCGCGTTTGTTGTTTTGTGCAGCAGCGGCCCTAGCGATGTTCTGTGTTCAAGTCCAAGAGGTTTCGAAATCGATTTCGCTGGCGACCGCGACGCATTATCCTAGCAAAAAATTGGACACGCACCAAGTTTAGAGAATCGGATCTTCTGAGTAGAAAGAAGAGGTTATGGGGGTCAGTAACACTTGAAAAGTAAGCAGGTAGCATGAAAAACAAACTTCCTACTTAGAAAAGTGCATCACTGCAGCCGAAAACAGTTGATTCGTATCACACTACAACTCGTCCGGGAACAGCAAAATAGTTTGCCGCTTTTGTCGTATATTAGAAACCCAGATGTCGTCGGCGATGCACTTGGTGTAGAATTACTGGAACTACCATTGAAACACCAAAGCATTCAAAATTTTGAATATGGAAGTTATCACGGGTGCTGCTTACCCTTGAGAGAACAAGCTGCTTCCCATGTGAAGTGCCTCAATGGTGCTGCAATTCAAAAACGGAGAAGGAGACCTTCGCACTCCTCAGATAGGACGACCACGTATGCAGGAAACGCAGCTCATGAAGATTAGGCGAAGCTTTCACGATATAGCAGGCCTTACACCAACTCCAAGACCCACATTCATGACAACCTTTGTACTCTCTTCAAGGTTGCAAATTGCCCGAGTTAGTTCTAAAGACAAGTGACAAGAAGAGGCCTATACCTGTCTAACGGGTTGATGTCGAGGATCTGCCAAACTACAGCCAAAACTCCCACATCATGGAATGGGAAATGCTGCATGCTTTCCAGTGGGAAATCAGCGGTCCGGTGTTTATGAAGCGACCTGGTCTAACTGACTCTACCGTGGACTCGAATTAGTTTTGTAGTGAGCTGAATGTACTGGGTGCCATCTTGCAATGTCGCCTCCTGTGAGAAGAAAAATTCCCTTATAAAGGAGGCCGGACCACACACTTCCGAGAAGATTAAGGCGAATGGGAGCTCACCATTTGGGTAGCTTAATACATTAGTATGGAGCAGTGAGAAAAATTAGAACACCGTAAGCATTTTCGCAGTGGGTTTCGAGCGAGCGGATCATCCCAGCACCTCGCACTCAAACCATTCATCGTGCATTCTAGTTGGACAGTTCTGGCAGAGACATTTAGAACTGGACTTTTTAGAAAACACGACTTTCATTAAATCACATGCTGTAATAATCCTTTAGCAAGTTTTTGTTTGCTAATTCGAAAATGCCACATCTTCAACTGACGTTTCATACTTCATCACTGGACACTGTTCTTAGGAAACTAGGGCAAGGAAGTACTGCATCGAGAAATACTAACAAGAAAGTTCAAAAAACACCACAACTTCCTCCCTTGAATCATCTGGTGAAGAAGACGTTCGCACCACTGGTGAAGAAGACGTACTGAAGTTGCTTAATCAGCGACAATTCCAGAGTGCTGAGAGTGCTGACTCTTCCTGCGCCTTGCTCCCATCATCCAGCACCGTGGAGGTTGAAATCGCTCTTCGTTCGCTATCCTCCTTTTTGCGAATGCATTAGTGGGCGTAGTTACTTCCACATCACCCTGACGAATGCGTTACTTTCCAGCTCATCCTTCTAGTCCTGCATGACAACTCTCATGTTGTTAATTTGCTGCAAAAGTACCGGAAATGTTGTTGTAAGTGTCACTTGTAGTTCAAGTACCATCAGCTCCATGGGTTCTGATCTAACAACCAGTGGCGGACGCAGAAAGTGGGCTGGAGGGGGGCGTGGGAAGAAAAGTGGGGTCTCTGCCGTTTTGGGGACCCAGACGGAAAATAAAATTAATAATAATATTAATCATAATAATAAACAATAAATAAAAAATATATTAAAAATAATAATAAAAATAAACAATTAAAAATAAACTAACACAAGATTTTTATTTGTATTGTAAAGTAATTTCGAAAATTTGGCGACCCATTCTCGGGGGGGGGCGCCCCCCCCGCCCCCCCCCTGCGTCCGCCACTGCTAACAACGTATAGTCTGTTAGCGTGTAAAAACTACAGGCGATTCGCCTTGGAAAGAGCATCGCGTTGCAATACGCGCGCGAGCCGATCCATTCCAACTGTTCGAATTCTCAGCTGAAAGGCTACATGCGAATTGCTAAAAACCGCTTGCACGTAGCCTTTCAGCTGAGAATTTGGACAGTTGGAATGGATCAGCTCGCGCGCGTATAGCAACGCGATGCTCACTCCGAGGTGAACCGCTTGTGAATCAGTTGGCCGACACCGTGGTGGGATCGTAATTGCAGTTAAAGTCACTCCATCGGCCCCCCCTGGGCTAATAGACTATGTATATACAGACTACAATACTGCTCCTAATTTTTGCAAAAAAGACGCGCCCGACGCGTTTTTGCGTCGGCGACGCAAAAGCGCGTCGCAAAACGTCGCACGCCGGTAACTCGTTTCAGAATCGAGCAATTGCGATTCTGAAGACAGAATCTTACTCAGCACGTTGCGGCGAAGCTATGTATATCCCGCTCAGGCGCATTTAGTCTTTAAAAATTTTAAGGTATTTTAAGGAGTTGCTGTATTGAGGCACTCAGAAAATGGTAATAACACTAACCAGAGAACTTTTGACCGTAGTTCATCTGAGCTTGCAATATTTCGAGCAAGAGATCCAAGCCTTGTAGAGTGAGGGATACGCCTACAAATTGATGGCGAAGTTGGTAGATCGCAACTAAATGAGGCAACCGCGTTGCGGGTTAGGCAATATTTGCATGCCTCGCGCTTCTTCTACAATCACGTTTTATTCCTGCCTTCTCATATACTAGTGCTACCGATTTTCGACTGTGCAAAGTGCTGGAGCATCCAACTGAGTGGCTCGTATGAAGCCAGGCTTAGAGCGTTCAAAAAGCGAAATTCCTCAAAAGTACACGCTATTCCGCGAAAAAACTGTTTTGTGCCGCTATTATGGGACATTATCTGATATTGGCTATGTCGCATTGTCTGGGGCAGAGAGCTCTATCGAACCATGCGAAGGTTCAGAAAATCCGTGGTGTTGACATTTTCGCCCTACATGTCTAGGAACCTCCTCATGCCATTTTGCTATGGTGAGCCAGCCATTACACCATCCCTTTGGACATGTTCGTTCCTGGTTTTGATTCATTACCGTCAACAATTTTATCAGAACTCATAATAAAAGGTGGGGAATGTGTAGGGTTCAGAGAACGTAACGAGGTATAGAGAATGCACGACAGAAACTGCCTGCGGATTTGATGTGGGTGCGCAGGTAGTGCAGGAGTGTCACCGAGATGAATCTAACGCAGTGGTAAGTTTGCGCCATCGCCCGGGAGCAGGTAGTAGTAGAACCAATTTATCTAGTCCGCAGTTGGGCGAGAACCACTATATGCAAAAAATCCAAAATCTCCTAGTATTCAGTGTTTTCCATTCTCAATTTTAAAGTTCATCGAGAATATATGATGACACATAACATTGTCAGCACGACGAGAATTGGTACAGTTGATGATTTTTATTTCTGCCTTCTCATATAGCGCAGGGATACCCATCTTCGACTGTACCAATACTCGTCGTGCTGACAATGCCGCATATCACTGAAGAATTGATCGGAAACACCGACTGAGCTAGAATCCGATAACTACAGCGTCAAGGATTAGCTGGTGACCAGTTCTCGTCGTGCTGACAATGCTGCGTGTCATCAAATATTGGCGATGAGTGTGATTCTCGCCCAACTGCGAACGAGATAAATTGGTTCTACTACTACCTGCTCCCGGGCGATGGCGCAAACTTACCACTGCGTCGGTGACACTCCTGCACTACCTGCGCACCCACATCAAATCCGCAGGCAGTTTCTGTCGTGCATTCTCTATACCTCGTTACGTTCTCTGAACCCTACCCATTCCCCACCTTTTATTATAAGTTCTGATAAAATTGTTGACGGTAACGAATCGAAACCAGGAACGAACATGTCCAAAGGGATGGTGTAATGGCTGGCTCACCATAGCAAAATGGCATGAGGAGGTTCCTAGACATGTAGGGCGAAAATGTCAACACCACGGATTCTCTGAACCTTCGCATGGTTTGATAGAGCTCTCTGCCCCAAACAATGCGGCATAGCCAATATCAGATAATGTCCCATAATAGCGGCACAAAACAGTTTTTTTTTTTGCGGAATAGCGTGTACTTTTGAGGAACTTCGCTTTTTCAACGCCCTAAACCTGGCTTCATACGACCCACTCAGCTGGATGCTCCAGCACTTTGCACAGTCGAAGATCGGTAGCACTGGTATATGATAAGGCAGGAATAAAACATGATTGTAGAAGAAGCGCGAGGCATGCAAACATTGCCTAACCACAAAAAAAAAACGCGCCCGACGCAAAAACGCGTCGGGCGCGTTTTTTTTTGCGAAGATTAGGAGCAGTATTGTACTCTCCTGCGTTATACAGAGTGCGCTTTATGTCTTCCGACATGAGAAATATTCTGTGGAATGCGCTTTATATTAGCAGAAGATATTTTTACCTTGTCGAAATGCTGCAATGCTCAGAGTTCTTCCCACATTAGCCTCATTGACCCTGGTTCCTGCACGGGAACTACCGCGAGAAGTCCTAACCGTCATACCTGGCTTATCTGAGTCTTTCCAATGTTCGGAAATTTCCGATGACCGATCTGACGTATGGGGTGCCGAAATTGCATATCTTTCACTCAGCCTACGAACTCCACGCACATTTAATAAAAATCACGTTGTGAAGGGCGTTTCTAAAGATGATATTTGAAAAAAAAAACTTTCCCTGGTCTGCAAGCTCACCCGGTAGTGAGTGCGCTGGAAAATCAAAGTGTGCAAAACTTGAATTCAAGAGCCTTCAAAGTGTGCTTTTGTTTTATGATGTCGACTAAAATACGAATAAGTTATCAGAGAAGTTAGTTTTAAATTGATGCATTCACTGCATTTACGGCACTTCTGCAGCATCTTAACAAGTTCTCACGAGTTTTAGACCCGGAATCCATGCAAAGGCGTATCGAGCTTTGTTTAGACTGGTGGACGATTTTTCGGAGCGGTGCTCGCCACCCTCGTCGACGAGGACCATATCATACCTCCGCTGGTGGATCGCCTATTCATGAACGTCGAAACCAGGGCCTTATTCGTCGAAGGCATCTACCGGTAACCTACTAGGTTTTCTAAAGTATGGACCAGCGATTTTGAGAAGGATGTTCCAGGAAAAGTGGCTCACTCGCTCAGGTTCGAAGTATCCGACGAACAATAGAGACTGCTCCAGGTAATCTCATCGTTTCCTTAATATGAGAAAATGCTGATTTGCAGTGTTAGTCTGCGTCATCCCTGCCTCCCAGCCCCTATGACTTACATGCAATTTTCTCTTCGCACGCATATACAAATTGTAGAATAAACAGAACCAAAGATCAGTGGGAAGATGCGATAGATAATGGGAGCATATTTCTTTTTTTTGTTTGGTTTTTACGCTGTGCGATGTCCAGTGGACTAAGTTTTTGCACACGCCTCGCCAACTATTTGGACAGGTTAGAATCGCAGAATGATCGAACGAGGTGAAAACAATGATAGTATCATTGAATGCGCAGACAGTCAGAGTATTGCATTGCGTGAGGTGTAACGGGTGCTGCGGGTATGAACCACTCTCCTATAAGCTCAGGATATTGCTGTTTAGAGCTGGGTCTTCAAGTGTGTCTACAGGAACAGTCGCCAGCTTACAGTAGCGCACCGCAAAAAAAAACTCATCAAAGCTGGGAACGAAAAGTCATAGTTTCCTGGGCATAGAGAGCTGTACTTAGGAGCTTCAGCGCGACCTGGCTCCGCTGCTATGGTGCGCGACCAGTCAATGCCACAGCTCACTGGAAAGTTGTTCGTATAACGTTTCTCACCGACGTTCCGTCAATGTTCCGGGACAATTTTGTAGATTGCGCATGCACTAGTTGGCTGGAGAATAGTGATAGCTGGAGCATGATAGTTTCACGATCCTTGGAGGAAAAAAAGTTCAATAAAGAGAAAATTCTCGTTACGATTGCTCACTCTTCTCAGAAACTACTACTGTGAAATCAAGCTTCATACAATAATGGTGCTCCCTTTTCCTCATTCATGATACATAATACAAATGCTTGTTGCAGATTTCGATGCTGTGTGCTTGGATGACGTGCAGGTGCATGTGCTGACCACACTGGTGAAGTCCTTCCTTAGAGAACTGCCAGAGCCTCTCATCACTTTCGACTTGTACGAAAACTTCTTGAATGTGTCGGGTGAGCACATCATTAAGTAGTTCCTCATGCACCACACAATCCTTGAGGCTAACCCTGCGCTTCAGAAGTAGACGACTGTATTGAGAGAGGACGATGTCTCGCTGTGATGATTGACCTATTGCCGAAGTCAAACCGAGGCCTTCTCGACAGGCTTATGTTCCACTTGGCGAGGGTGGCTCACCAGGTATTGCTGTCCTGTTTCAGTGATTTCGCTTTGTAATTTCCATTGCCGTTCAGGAAGCGGTCAACAAAATGGGCCCCTCTAATCTGGCCCTCATCTTTGGGCCTTGTATCCTGAGGAGACAAGATGCCGTGCACGCTCAAGTGGGTTCACAATGATCACCTTAAAACACGGCTTGAAGCGAAGCGATTCTGTGTTCCAGGAGCAGCTGAACGACGTCTCTAGGCAGGCCATCTGCGTACAAACGCTGATCGAGGAGAAGTTGAGGCAGTACAAGGCAACTATGATAAATATTGTCGAGTTAGAAGACGCTAGTCAGAAGGTAAGATATCTTCCATTTTAACCTATGGATGAACTGTCCCCTGATCCTCGTTCGTTTTAGGTGTCTGCAAATTTGCGACGAATAGAGGAGCATCAAAAGTTGGACGCAGTGGTACAAAACGTTGGGCCAGCCAAGCAGCTCTTTGAGGAGCAGCTCGACTTCCTCGGAAGGCAGAAGTGAGTTGTGGGTTCGGGTTCTCGAAAACGTTGGACATACTCCAGATGAAAAAAGAAAGGGAAAAGTGTGCAGCAATCGGAGAGAGCGGCGAGAAAAAGATGCAATATGCACAAATACTCAACTATCGTCGCGTGTGAAGCAGATTATACATAGTTGCAAAGAAGGAACGAAAAAACCCGGATTTTCATTTTACATAGTTGCAAAGAAGGAACGAAAAAACCCGGATTTTCATTTTTTTTTGGTTTCTGTCGAACGATTATCTTGATTTTCGTGGGTCTGGTTTATTATGTTTCTAAGTGAATTTAAAGTGATTTGAAGGTTTATTATGTTTCTAAGTGAATTTAAAGTGATTTGAAAACCTAAAATTTCTACTTAAATCTGCTTCGCTCTTCTATGATTGTAGCAAGAGCCTCACAGTAGAGCATTCACTCGAACTGAGCTCCTTTTACTTGTAAAATTTTCCAGGGAGAGGCTGTTGCAAGAGCTGCCACCGCTGGCTCCAGTCGCATCGTCAGAGGACCTCTCCTCTTCGGACGAACACTCTTCAGGTGCGCCTTCCATAACTGGCCACTAATCCGTAGAAGCAACATGACACATTCCAGGCATCACCCGAGAAGAGTACGCCATCGACATGGACGCGCCTCCAGTGTTCGGTGTGCTTTACCACGCCTGCAAGTCGCGCGCGAAGCCTCCGCCAGGCAGGAAACCCCCGTCTCGGTTTCGGCGGACCCCCGACGTGTTGTTTTACACTCCACTGCCTGACTAGGCTGTTCCTATTGTTCAAATGTGATGATGAGAAATTAAAGAGTTCTACGCCGATCAGCACTCTGAAAACTAGACAAGTGTCAAGACATGGGGAAAGCCCACGACGACTAGGCACACATCGCTTTACCACAACACCAAACACAGTTGTCAGAGATATCGGTATATTTGTTGTGATGTGTTTTGACACAAGTAATTGAGATGAACTCATACAGCGTCACACAAACAATTAGTACGGTACAAGAAATGGTTAGTAATGTGAAAGAGAGTGAAGTGTGACGAGCATCGAGAGCAGCTGACCGAGTGATGAATACCTGAAATACAGAGCTTTCTTTAAAAGTAAATTCTCTTACTTTACTGCCACAATTTTTAGGTTCTAGTCATGCTGCCTGCTATTTTGTCCAAAGCGTTGATGTCGGGATGGCCAATGACCGCCAAAACGTGCCCAAAGAGGCGGAGCTTGCGTTATCATTATACGCGCCGCATTTGGCCAACACTCAGTGGATAGATGAGTGGACTAAATTCGGTCGCTCTTTCATATAAGGTCAAACATGGACAATGTGGAAATCCCAAAGCAATTCCTCAAAGGCAGGTCCGGTCAGAATCTTGTCCACCCAGGTTTCTGCTCTCTGCAGTTCGAACCATGTGTATAGCACGTATCTCAAGGATAACGGTGGTCGTGGGAAAACGCGCTCCGACCACGAAGGCTGCGCGCTTACATACTGGACAACGATGGACGCTCAGATACATACAGCCTAACGATCACTAAAGCCTAACAGCCTAACCGAACACCCTAACGAACACTGTGAAATCTTCCCCACCACATCAAACGGACCACCGGTCCCTTGAATATGAATTTTTCCTACGACGCTACAATGGACAGCATGAAGGGCGTGCCATATAACGTCATTTGAAAGCATGGACGCAGCAAACCTGCAACCGAAATTGGCCGATGGAAAGCGTTTGTTGTGGGACCTTTTCAGGAATTTTCCTATAAATTTCGTCCAAGACGTCGCCGCGGGCTATGAATCCAATGGAAATTCGGGAGATGGAATTTTGCCCGGATCTTGCCTTTAAAGGCAGCCACGTAAATTTTTTGTGTCTGAGATTTTCCTCGTGGAATCTGCAATTGTCACAACAATTCTACAAAAGAATAGCACGAAATACTCAACCGTTTCTAAGATATAACGAGTTGAATGTCCAAGATCCTGGATCAGCAGGATCCGCGTGAGGTCGTTCGATCGAGTTATAGCGGCAGCGGACTATTGCTGCCAGCTGATCATGTGGTCAGCCATTTGTTTTCTTGGGATTATGGAGCTCCGTTTTACTCTTTTTCGCGTTTTTCTATTGTCTACCACAGCAAAATTTCCTGCTTGTTATTTTACTATGAATCTAATTGTTTAGTTGTTTGGTTAGCAAGTGTAGCCTGGTTTTCGTTATTTCAATTTCGAATTCTTTCATGGTCTCGGGATCATTTCAAAACTCGTTAGTGTTTTTGACATCTTGATGGAAAATCTGATGATGATGATCGATCTTGATCTTGTGACATCTTGACTGGTTATGCAATCTTTTTCAAAATTTCTTTCCTTTCCTCACCCTTAGAAACACTGCAAAACAATGCAAAAGACCGACTTTGCCAACAAAACACCTGACAAAGAAGGCAGCGTTATCGACTTTTTTGGATCGGTCCACAGCGAATAGGTCGCGGAACTCGCCCCAAGCGCTCGAAAGCGATGAGATAAGAGGTTACAGAAGACGGGGATTTTGAATGCTTCGACTGTTTTCGGCACTGTAGCAATGTTCAGCACACACGGTTACCCCAAACTGTGCCAAAGGTCGAAGATTTCCGTGGGTGCTGCCTTCAATGGATGTCACATCAATCAATCGATATCAAGTATACCAAAGCCTGCCTGCCTCGTGTTTGTGTGAAAGCGCTGTTGTCGAAGCGTCTACGACATTTACCACCCGCACTTTTCAGATTTGTGAAGAAACATACAAACGTAGTTCAAAAAGTGATCCAACTCACACTGGCACCTTACTAGTCATCTTAGGTCGAAGATGACGTGCTCTTTCTGGGAAAAGACCGGTAACAGCGACTTTCTATACATTGTCTTAGCGGGGATTACGCTTGAGGGGTAAGTGTCCGATCCGACTTGTGGGGGCAACCGCTGGTCAAATTTCTTGGGTCACAGGACGTGCCAGTGGGCACCTAGTCGTAAGAGCCATTCCTGCATCAGAAGTCAGGATGTCATACTGTTGATCTCTAGTTATTGATGCATGAGGTTCGTCAGATTCATGGGTGGAGGACCAGTTTATCGTTTCAAACGGAGAAGCTTTTACCCATTCAAAATATCATAGGAATTTACAACTCTTAGAACCCTAAAACCAACAACAACCTACAGCAAATTTCGAATTCTCTCTCATCTTGAGACAGAGATGCTGAAGAGTCCAAGCCCTCAAGACATCGAGAAGTAGGCGATGTGAATAGTGCACTAATCTATTTACTGCAGGACCATTGGAGCATTTATATTGGATGCGTGCGACTAACGAGCGTGCGTCTATATGATGAAGAATAGGGTACAGTAGTATTGCAGTCGCATCGTAGTAGCAGCTCAGACGCACGCGTTCACAGCCTTGCGTTCTTTACATTGAGGATGTGCATGCCGTGTTGACCGGTCTTCATGGAAAATCTTTTTCAAATGGATGCGTACGACTGATGCGCGACTGACGCACGCAGCTAGTATAAGTTGGCCTAATCTGGGCGTGTATGTACGTCTTACGTAGGCAGAGTGTAAATGGAACCAAGAGGACCACCAAATACACATGGAACTCACGTAAATAGATGATAAATGGAACTGATTGTGAGCGTCCGTAAGGCCGTTCTTCTACTGCTGTCCTCCAACCGCCACCCCTTCTGTTCTTTTCCTTGACAACGCGGTGTTTTTCTTCCGGCCGTCCAACGTCGAAACCTTCTTGCGATTTCCGAGCTTCTTCCCCCGCGACACCTTGTCAGTCGAATCAGATTCATCAGATCCAGTATACTTGTTATCTTCTGAAGTCTCTTCCTGAAACAGCGCATCTAAATTACCTGACCAAGCATCTCTGACGGAGCTCGTTTGAACTTCGCTACCTCTCCCGTCGTTACTCTGTCTCCCTTCGATCTGCCGATCCAATCCAGTTTTCTGTCCATATCAATTTTATTTTCTTTTGCTATTGATCTGATCGAGTGAGTCATGTATCTGCAAGGCGAGCAACTGCAAATCTGCAGGTCGTCATTCGCAGTGAACTCACATGTAATCGGGCTCCTCAGCGAACGTCATGCCATTGATGTACTCCACTATGCGCTTGAACTCGGTCGGGACTATGCGATAACACCGAGGGACTGCAATAAACGGGGCTACCTTCAAGAATTTACTAAAGTGAGAGGGAATTCACATTGAAATCGGAAGAATTTTTCCTTGTACACTACCACCTGGCTTCTGTCTGGTAATCGCTTCCAGGGTAGGCCACACTCGTCATCCATCAGATCGAACGCCTGAAAGACCGCAGCGACTTGATTTGGATTATAATTGAGTTAAAAATTGCAAAATTCAAGAATCCTTCGTGATAAGAACAAGCGAAATGATTAGTCTTTGGTTTATAAACAAAAAATGTTGGAATAATACAATACCCATATCCTCCGACAACGCTACCTCTTTCATCGCCGGTTCGCTTCAAAGAATTTAGAGCCAGCAAAGTTTGGGGATACCACCAAAGCATCTCAAATATACTTGTAGCATTCGATTCAGGACTGATCGCATTCACTCGCCGTATTAGAGTACTCCAGACTTTGCCAGCAATCGCAGCGATCGCCACAACAGCCGGTGGTCGCTATATGGATAAGGCGAATGAGGAGATTCAAGACGCAAAAGGAATAATGATCAAAAAAGCGCGGCGATCGATACGCATCGTTTCCACTATTGCTATCAATCACATCACCAGTCCATTTTGGGCACAACCTCGAGAAAAACGGGAGATGAGAAGCGATGAGCTGAGAAATGCCGTCTGGACAACTTTGCCTGCTGCCCTCTCATTGATTCACATATTTTGTCAGGAACTATAGGGTAATTTATACTAGCTGCGTGCGTCAGTCGCGCATCAGTCGCACGCATCCATTTGCAAGGGATTTTCCATGAAGACCGGTCATCACGGCATGTACTTACTCAATGAAAAGTTTACGGCCTGACGGCGGCCGCCTGCAATGCGACTGGGCCCTATTCTTCATCATATAGACGCACGCGCGTCAGTCGCACGCATCCGGTATAAATTGCCCTTAAGGGCAATTTATACTGGATGCGTGCGACTGACGCGCGTGCGTCTATATGATGAAGAATAGGGCCCAGTCACATAGCAGTCGCATCGCAGTCGCAGCTCAGACGCACGCGTTTACGGCCTCGCGGCAGCCGCGCGCTCTTTTCATTGAGGATCTACATGCCGTGTTGACCGGTCTTCATGGAAAATCCCATGTAAATGGATGCGTGCGACTGATGCGCGACTGACGCACGCAGCTGGTATAAATTACCCTTTATACGGGCTGGAAATGATAACGGCTAGCATGGGTATATAAACGAAGGAGAAGGGCAGATCCCATTCAAATGCAAGGAAGAGGAACCGGACGCGGTGGGGACGTAGCGTCAGTAAATCACACCGCACTTGAGCAGCGAATGGGCTCCAGCGCTTCGGGGTGGATTCCTACGGCTTCGGTGGACTAGGATTCGTAGACGCATAACCATGCCTACTTTTGCGTCCTACATAGATTCCATTCTAAAACGACTTCGGTTTCGCATTACTGGGCGCCGGCGCACTCTTACCGTGGCAGCACCAAGTGGTGGGAAAGGAATAATACCTCGAAATTCGGAAATTCGCAACGTTTTTGCTCAGAAGTCGCTGATCGCTTCAAAGTGGCTTCATTCCGGAGAACTGTATCAACTGCTTGAGTCGCCAGTCAGGGGTCGGATGAAGGACTACAATGGATCCAGCATGACAAATGTTATTGATAAGATAGGGCAGTTAGGCAAAGTTGTACAATTGGCTGATGCCCGATGAGCTCCACTTGGAGGCGATCCAAGACGATGTAGCGTTGCAATCGATACGCATCGTTTCCACCTTCGTTACCTCTTAAAGGCAGTGTGTCACCTCTTTTCCATGTTAGAGGTTTGGGCGGATCCTGAATCTCCTCGATGCGCTGAAGCCAGCGCACAGTGGGCAATTTCGCAAATCTAGCCGCTCAAAATGTATTTTTCGACCTACCGTAGCAAGTCGCGATTACTGCACCAAAGTATGCGCCGATACTCCGCGCATACGATACAGGTGGTTTTTTCGCGAGCGATCACCTGGCGGAGCGTGGTTAGATAACGAAAGGATATCATTTCTATGCAACACCTCTTACGTAAAACAGATGAGTACTCTATGAATTGTCACCATTGCCTATGTTGTCGTCTGGATTACCCATTTATAATTATTTTAATAGATCTTAAAACAAGCTCTCATATTCCCTATTGACCACATTTCTCAGGTACTGGAAAGAAATGCAAAAGTGTCTGAGAATAGAGCGATTAAGCGCATGAAATATTTGGGTTTTCGGATAAATCAAAAAAAAGTTCCACGAGATTCCGCTACGAAAGTATGTGTAGTGGCTAGCAGTAATCTTCCTGTACATAGGCATGTGTGTTATTTTTGCGACCAACTGCGACCCTGTGCAAAAAACACTTTTACGTAAGCTGAGTCCGCACTCTCTCGGACAGATCTTCCCGATATGTTTGAAGGAAATGGGCTTGCAATTCCGCACAGGGTTCTTTTTTTCAGAACGCCTTTGCTGGTAATGTTACGCAAGACTTTTATGAGTGAAGAAGTGTATCTGAGCAAAAGCTAAATTTTTTTAGGCTCTCTCCAACAGCGCACATCGTGGAAGGAAGTGAGAAAAGGCAAAGCGCCACTTTCGAGATTATAATTTGAGAAGAAAAGCACGGAAATTGGGGAAGTAGCGACCACTCAGGGAAATATAAACGGAAATATGAAATTTAGTTGGAGAAAATACCAGTTGAAAAATGGAATAATTTCATCTTCAAAGACATTCTATGTTGGCCTAAACCATAGGCGATCACCTTTATCAAGAAAAATCCTAACAAATCCGACTGGAATCCTTAAGAATTATGAGATTTCCATGTAAGTTAACATTCCGGGGCTGATTAGGCTATTTATATGAGCAGCAGTTATAGAATTACTATTTTCCTAATGCAAAATCTCACAAAATATCCAGCAGTTTAATATGTTAGCCCGCGTCATGATCACCACGTGAAAGTGTACGCAATTTCGAAACTGAAGCGCTTATTCATGTTTTGCATACTTATTTGTTTACAAACACGCATAGAGACTCAAATTTATGTGGTGCAGCTGCTGTGCAGAAAATTATCCCTCGCTAGCTGATTCTGTGCTCTGAGGCTCTATTGCAGAAATATTAGGAATTGCCCTAAATCCTTGGCTTCCGTGGGTCATGTGCATTGCATGGAAGCAGCGTACCAGGTAGAGAATACATGCTGGAAAGTATAGGGCATTAGGAAAGGAGTCGGTACTGGTGCATTCACGGACTGGAGCTGAATGGTGCGATTGTGCACTATCAAGCATGCTTCATATTGATTGAAACTGGCCGCATATCAGTCCATGATCCTTCCACCAATACCGACTGCCGGTTGAATGGGCTGTAAAAGATTTTATCCACCGGTTCCCTAGAAAAAATAATTTTGATCGGCTAGGTGTTCGAAATTACACTGTGCAGGGGTATATATAAATAACGTTACAGAACGGCCTCTGAACCCGTCTTCTAGTCGTTTTTCGGGACGGGGTTGGGAACAGTTTGTCGAGCCGTGTGGACGCGTGAAGCCGTTGATCTTCGGACACTTCAAGACGTGTTGCCAACGCTGCAGTCGTGGCGGGCAGCCAGCACAGTCACGGACAGCTCCGCCCAGGTGGTCTGTGAGCTGCACATTCGGACCCTCCGAAAACGGATTTCCGTAAATTTTATGCGTTATGGCGTACATCATTGAAATCAGCGTGACGAGAAGGTCTAGAGCATGTTGATATTCACAGTCTATGAAACGAGGTGACACGCTGCCTTCAATCTGATTCATTTCGAACTTGCGAAGTCTGGGTATTCTCTGTCATTATACTTGGGACAAGGATTATAATATTACCAGTCAGGCCGTCCGGCTAACGCCGGTCTTCTATTGATGCTCGCTTCGCTCGCATACTGCACGTTGAAAGCAAACACAAAAGTGTAAATGGATTGACAAAATCTGCATCCTTCTGCGCAGTTCTATCGCTTTCCTGAGAAACACTTGATCCCGTAGGTGATAGCTTTCCCCCATATGAACGAAGTTATGCTCTCCAATATGAGCGAAGTTAGTGGCCGTGAAGAATTGAGTGTAACCAATTCCGTGCAAATGTTGTCTTGAAATGATTTAGGCCCTACTGATTGTTGTGACAATTCAAGTGATAAGGGTCCACCGGTGTATATAAACGGAAAGGAAGGAGTGGTTCATTCAGACACAAACAGAGTGGGAAGAGAACACGGATACGAAAGGAAACAATGTACATCTGGGAGATTTAGGTAGGAGGGTCTGCCGAAACAGGATAAGCGTATCCTCATGCAGGAATGGACCCGCCTAGCGAATTCCTATTACTTGTGGAAGCCGGCGCACCCTTATCACACTGTTGGACCCGACTCTAGGCGTTTCCCCACTTTTGGACGCCGGCACACCCCTATCACACCGTTGGACTCGACTCCAGGCGTTTCCCCACTTTGGACGCCGGCGCACCCTTATCACACCGTTGGACTCGACTCCAGGCGTTTCCCCACTTTTGGACGGCGGTGCACCCTTATCACGCCGTTGGACTTGACTCCAGGCGTTTCCCCACTTTTGGACGCCGGTGCACCCTTATCACACCGTTGGACTCGACTCCAGGCGTTTCCCCACTTTGGACGCCGGCGCACCCTTATCACACCGTTGGACCCGACTCCAGGCGTTCCCCCACTTTTGGACGCCGGCGCACCCTTATCACACCGTTGGACCGCTTCCAGACGTTTTCCCACTTTTGGACGCCGGCGCACCCTTATCACACCGTTGGACCCGACTCCAGGCGTTTCCCCACTTTGGACGCCGGCGCACCCTTATCACACCGTTGGACCCAACTCCAGGCGTTCCCCCACTTTTGGACGCCGGCGCACCCCTATCACACCGTTGGACCGCTTCCAGACGTTTTCCCACTTTTGGACGCCGGCGCACCCTTATCACACCGTTGGACCCGACTCCAGGCGTTTCCCTACTTTTGGAGGCCGGTGCACCCTTATCACACCGTTGGACCCGACTCCAGGCGTTTCCCCACTTTTGGACGCCGGAGCACCCTTATCACACCGTTGGACTCGACTCCAGGCGTTTCCCCACTTTGGGGAAACCCCTGGAGTCGAGTCCAACGGTGTGATAAAAAAAGTTGGAAAAAATCAACCCTATCTGCGCTAACCTGCTCGTGGCAGCTTGGAGACAAGCAGATTTCAACATAGAATGTCCTTAAAGGAAAATGCAAACTTTTCGAACCCCAACCACTGCTTTACCGCAACCCTTCCAACCTTTAGGATCCGAACCTGTCCTTCACACCGAACTCTGTCTTGGGAATCCGCTTTCTTATCCACTCGACCATTCGTGTCGACACACCATACCGTTTTCACTTCAATCTTGTTCCTGTCATCACTCCTCTGGGAAACGTCGAGGATGTGGAGGTCCACCTTGCGATAAAAGCGGGTCAGTTTTAGGAATTAGGGTGCTATGGGTCCACCGCTATCTATTGTGAACGCGGGGCCCTGCACAGTAAGAAATTCTAGAGCAACTGATCCATCTCGTAGGCATTCTGAATCTCATTGCTTCTTCTTCTTAGCCAAATGTATGTTTATGAGATATCAGTGGCCCGGATTTGCTCACCATCTCACACCTTAAGATCAATCAAAAATGAGACGGCGACGAAAGTGAAACGTACGGATTCAGAAGACCAAGAAGAGCAAGTTGCTGTACGGAGAGCGGTTCCGGACCACTGAACACTCCTACGAGATCAATTCCATTCTTTCTTGATTTTTTAGGACTTCACAAGTCCATGTCATAGCATAATCCGTGTTCAAATTCATTGAGGAACCAGTGATTTTGTTAGTCGGGGTCTCATTCAAAAAACTTGACTGGTCTCCCAATAACCACTCTTTGAAAACATGCAGAAGAATAGCATCTAGCTAGCATGAAAATCTCTTCTCTAATGCAATTTGGGGATGCTCTCTTCACTTGCCTTGAATTCTGCAAGCTTTGCCTTCGGGTCGCCCGATAATTTTTAGTATTCCCTCGGCCCATCCGGTGGGTTCCTATCATGCCCTCGGCTCACCCGGTATTTCATCCAATGCGCTCGGGTCGCCCGATGCTTCACTTAATTCCCTCGGGTCGCCCGGTAACAAGCCACGCCCACGAATTTGGTAGCTCGGGTGGTCCGCGCGGGCCAATTTGGCCGTCGGGTCGCACGGTGTTGTTGCCTGAGTTCATTCTTTGAACCTCACCACACCCGTCCCTATCATCTTGTTGCCCTCATAATCATCATCACTGACCAATCAGGGAATTTCGTTTCACACACACTCACACACACACACACACACACACACACACACACACACACACACACACACACACACACACACACACACACACACACACACACACACATACACACACACGTGACAGACGAAGTAAGCCCGTTATTATAAGTCATGATCATGATAGTTCTAATGTAACCAAGAAAAACATGTGCAGGAGCCGTCCGTATCCGATATATTCGACCGTGGCAGGGGAAACACAGCGGGTATGTACCCGTTCCCACTGTTTTTATCCACTCTGTTATCCAATACCAGCGCACCCTTATCACACCGTTGGACCCGACTCCAGGCGTTTCCCCACTTTTGGACGCCGGCGCACCCTTATCACACCGTTGGACCCGGCTCCCGGCGTTTCCCCACTTTTGGACGCCGGCGCACTTCTAGAGCAACAGTGGATCCGGTGTAGAACATTTTCTTCACTCTAGGCCACGCCCTCGAATTTCGTTTCACACACACTGACACACACACGTGACAGACAGACTAAGCCCGTTATTATAAGTCATGATGATAATTCATTCATCCACGAGTTCATTTGTTGTTGGTGCACGTTCGCTGTCTCGGTGAGAGACAAGACGAAGTGAAGATGGAGTAGATCATGGATCGTTATCAAGTGGAAATCAACAAGTAGAACATATCTCGTAGTGAAGCGATTGGATTCGCATATCCACAGAGGTTTTTATTGAATAGCAGATTTACTAAAACACATAAATATATCCACTAGAGCCCGTTTGTCCCACTGGATAACGTATCTCGGATACTGGCCCAGATCGAGCAGCTCATCAGTCTTGTGAACGTTGGAAATGTGTATGTAAATCACCTTGATCACCTTGACTCCCGTTGATCTTCGGATATACCGAGCGGGCGCCAGCAATCCTTCCATTTGTCCCTCTCGCGAGCCAGAGTTGTCCAGTGGATTCTGCCCGTTCGAGGGACACGGAGAGCATCGTATCTATCCTTGAAGGGCTTCGTGAAGAAGTCTGACCATCGGGTCGGTGGTCTTCCTGTCGTGCGCTTAACCTCCCGTGGAGTCCAGTCGCTGACGGCTCTTGTCCAACGGTTGTCGTTCAAACGCATCACGTGTCCGGCCCACCTGATCTTACTCAACTTGGCGTAATCGGCAGCGTCCCTGATCTTCGATTGTTGACGAAGGGTGGAGCTCCGTATTCCAGCCCTCACTTGCGTGAGGCGGGTTATTCCTAGCATCACCCTCTCGATGGAGCGTTCGACGACGCTGACCGCATTCTCATCCTGCTTGCGCAACGCCCAGGTTTCTGAGGCGTAGGTCAAAGCAGGGAGAACGGTTGTGTTGAAGAGGTGGGCACGGAGCCTGGTGTTCTTCGTCTTCTTCACTACGTCCTCGATGCTCTTGTAGGCTCCCCAAGCCGCTCGTTTCCTCCTGCCCAGCTCTGGAGCGAGGTCGTTCATCATATTGACTTCCCGACCTAGGTATACGTAGCTGGAGCATTCGGATATGGTCGTTCCGTTGAGCGAGAATGGGGCATCCGGGACCCATCCGTTCTTCATGAACATCGTCTTCGTCAGATTCAGCTGGAGACCAATCTTTCCACACGCGTCCTCGAAGTCGGCCAGCATCTGTTCCGCTTCGCTGATGGTTGGTGTTATAAGAACGATGTCGTCAGCGAAGCGAAGATGACTAAGTCGCCGGCCATCAACTTGCACTCCCATGCTATCCCATTCCAGTTTCCGCATGACGTCTTCGAGAGTGGCGCTGAATAGTTTTGGCGACACGGTATCGCCTTGCCGAACCCCTCTCTTGACGTCGATGGTGATGTCGTCGTAGAATGGAGAAATCTTGGTCGTGAAGTTGCTGTAGAGCTCACGAAATACCTTGATGTATTGAGTAGGTATGCCCTGGTTGCCCAGGGCTTCCAACACCGCTTCCGTCTCAACAGAGTCGAAGGCTTTCTTCAAATCGATGAACGTGAGACAGAGGGGCATCTTATACTCTCGCGATACTTCGATGAGTCTAGTGACGGTGTGTATGTGGTCGATCGTACTGAATCCTTTTCGAAACCCTGCTTGCTCGCACGGCTGTCCCTCTCTAGTGTCCTTTCGATCCTATTGAGGATCACTCGCGTGAAAAGCTTGTAGACGACGGACAGTAGGCAGATGGGGCGATAATTGCCAATATCCTGCGGGTCTCCCTTCTTGTACAGCAACACGGTCCTGCTGGTCTTCCATTGGTTAGGTACCTTGCATTCCGACAGGTACCGCGTGAAAAGCCTAGCCAAGGTGGTAATGAGAATTGGCGGTAGGTTCTTCAGATGTTCCGGTCGGATCCTGTCGGGGCCCGGTGCTGTACGATTCTTCACCGACTTGATGGCATGTCGGATTTCGGAAGGGAGAACCGATGGGACAACATACCCGTCCTCCCTAAGATGACATTGAGGAAGGTGGACGTGGCTATCGAAGAGATCCGAGTAGAAGTCGTAGATGACCTTCTCCATTACCCGTCTTGATGAAGAAATTGTTCCGTCTGGGCGCCGGAGGGCGGACATCTTGGTCTTGCGATTGGCAAAGTCTCGGCGGGCGCAGCGAATGCTTTTCCCTGCCTCTGCGGCTTCGGCCAACACTGCTGCTCGTCTCTCCTTGAGGTCTTCTTTTATCGCTTCTCTGCACCGTTTTGCGAGCTCGGACGTTAGCTGCTAGTTGCCTGCGGCTCTCGCGGCTCCACGCTGGCGTATAAGCTCGAGGGTCTCATAAGACAGTCGTCTCTTGGTGACTCTTAAACCCTCGGCGCTCTTGGTGCTGTCGCGGAGATGCTGTACAAGCCGATCGTACTCTTCGTCGATATTGTCGACAACCGCATCTTCCCAAAAGCCGGCTAGTGAAGTGAAAAGATCCCAATTGATGACGGGTTTGGACTTCTTCTCTTGAACTTCACGGCTTTCTCTCCTTTGCGTGAGAAGAAGAATCTTGCGCGAAGGAGGCGATGGTCGGATCCGGTATAGAACTTTGGTACAACACCGACGTCGGTCAGGCAGAACCTTCGATTGACGATGATGTGGTCAATTTCATTATGGTACTCTCCACCGGGTGACTCCCACGTCCAGCGTAGGGAGGTTATCTTCTGAAATTGTGAATTACCATGGATGGTCTTCGTCGTCATGATGAACTCAGACAGCCTCTCTCCCTGTTCGTTCCACTGCAGGCCGTGGGTACCGATGTGAAGTTCCTCAGGCGTTCTCCTAGGACCAATCTTGGCGTTGAAATCGTCAACGATGATCTTGTAGAATGTGTGGTCTTCCCTGTGGAACTTCTCCAAGTCTATATAGAAGGCCTCGATATCCTCTTCGTCGTAGCTGGATGTTGGAGCATAGGCGACGAAGATTGTCAAAGCCGGTATTGATCCACATCTTCTCAACCGCAAACGTCCGATTCGGGTTGTTAGCAGTTCGAATGAGTCGATGTTCATGACCAAGTTCGTGTTGACGAGGACACCAACTCCTCTACTGTCGCAGGTTCCAAGGAACAGTTCTTCTCCAGTGTCGAAGGTGGCATTCAGTGGTCGGTGTCTCCTCGTCTCGGTCAGTCCAATGACGTCGTACCTGATCTCCCTGGCCTGCATCATCAAATCCTCGATGGAAGCCTCCGATGCAAGCGTGCGTGCGTTGAAGGTACAGACCGTCATCATAGTCCTTTTGGTTTTAGGCAGCCTAGATGACCCCTCGGACCTCGTCCTCACTGGCGCTGCCGTACCAGTGACTCTTCCGAGATCAGGGGAACACTCTCTATTATTGCTGTGTCGAGCTTGAAAAAAATTTAAGCCCACAGGAGATAGCTTGCTGGGCTCTATTCCCCCGTGGGAGGCTGGAGTGTGATTTCACCGGGATGTTAGCAGGGCTTCCCGGGAGTGGACGATGGAGCTTATTTGTTGGAGGCGACCCCGAACCGCCTCCCTTGTACCTCACAGTCACTTGAATGCAGGGCTTTTGATCGGATAGATGTGCAGGATACAATCTGCAAGCACGCAAGCACACCCATGCACGCATGCATGAACATGCCCACGCGCTGACAGAAGGTATAGATCGTTCCGACATTGCAGAGACAGGAAGTCCATCCCCTGAATCCACCCGCGTCTCAGGGCAGGCACAAGGTCGCGTTTGGTCCGCGATTACCCCCCTATCCGCCACCTGGGGACGCGTCACGTAGCCTCGCGGCTAACCGGCTGGGATCCCTCGTAAGAGGGAGATCCGTGGGTGTATGTAAATACCAAACGGAATTGCGCGTCTACAAATCCTCACTGCCCAGGGCAAAATTACCATTCCTAAGCGGAGACTCACCATGTAGACCCAGGTTTCCAAGTCGTCTTTTCTCCCCTGCTCAATGCCATTGTGACAGGCTCTCGAAGCGAAACGAAGTGTGCCCAAAAACTTCACTTGAAGCCGAGGAACTCTGCAATACGCTTGAAATGAGGAGTCATGACAGTCACGAATGAAATAGTAGTTACACACTTGACTTGTTTGGTGTTTCCCACCGTGAATTTCCTTGCTATTCCAAAATCGAGCATGAAAATCATCTTTTCTTCTTCACCTAGTCCCACTGCGAAGTTTTGTGGCTTTATATCCCTGCAAATGCAAGCGTTGTCTTCATTGAAGACACGAATCACAACGTGAAGACCGCTCACCTATGGAGGTACCCGACTTCATGCAAATCACCGATCGCTTGCAACGTTTGATAAGCTGCTTGCATCCCTGTTGACTTGGAGAAGTTCCTCCCGATAATATTTTTTCGAATGTCCTCTAGTGAAGGCCCAACTAAGCCCATCACCATGAACTAAAAAAACTCTTATAGCTACACCCATACGACAAAGACAGTTTGTACTATACACATGAATATACTAATTGTTCCAAACTCTGGCGAGACGGGTGACTCCTTCGGTCTAGCGGAGCATTTTACTTATTCCTTTTGTTTTTATCTCACTTACTTTGCATTCGCATTTCTTTCATTATATAGAGGTTTTTGAGGTGTTCGGGCAGCACTTCGCTCTATGTAGTGCCACGATTCTTAGTACTTTGCGTTACTCTGAAGTTTTTTGCCGATGTCTTTGGCGAGAGAATGTGTACGGCAATACATTTCAGGGGAGAATGAATCAAGATCTTGCTTAGCAATACAAAAGGCGAGTGAATCTGATAGCGAGATATTATAGCGATTATATACATTCATTTCATTCTAAAGCTACATTCGTAGGGCATCGGAGTCCGATCCGGTCGGATAACAAAAGATAAGTGTCGATCCTTATCCGTATCTATCTGACGAGAATCGATACGTATCCTTTCTTATTTGACCGGATCGGACTCTGATGCACTATAAATGTAGCTTTAGTCGGGAGCTAAGGCGTTGACGGTGCTGATCCGGATGATTCAGCTGGTAAAGCAGCTTACTTTTCTTCTTTTTCTTCTTCTTCCTTCTAGCCATTTTCCGAAGGGTTGGGGTCGGCATTCCTCGGTGGTTGCGCCATTTTCTTCTATCAAAAGCATCGCCGGTTGTGAGCATCAGTAACCGCATGCCCTCCTCAATCCTATCTAGCCATCGAGTTTTCGGTCTTCCTCTCGGTCTTCTTCAGTCTACGGTGATGTTCATGGCTGATTTTGCGACTGAACAGTCATCACTTATCACTACGTGACCACACCAACGTAATCGAGCTTCATGCATCTTCGCCGCGATCGGCGCCACTCCGAACATCGAGCGCACATTCTCGTTTCGATCTCTGTCAAGTCGTGTGAGTCATTGTGTCCATCAGGGCATCCCCATTTCCACTGTATGAAGGGTCTGCTCGTGTTTCAGAGTGGTAGGCCAGCATTCCGATGCATACAATGCTACAGGTCGTATAACTGCACGATATATGTTCGATTTCAACTTCAGCGGATATTCCTTTCGCACATGACTCCTGTTACCTCTCTCCACTTCATCCATGCGGCGTTTGCTCGGCACTCAGCTTCAACTAAAGTGCTACCGTCAGCGGAGATTCGGCGTCCGAGGTACTTGAAAGCAGAAGCTTTCGGAAGTCCGGTATTATCGATGCAGATAGTACCGGGCGTTTGCTCTCCACACTCGACGTACTCTGTCTTCTTGATGTTAAGCCCAGGGCTGTGCGTTAGAAAAACTTCGGACTTCGTTAATCCGTTAATTCGTTATGTTAGGCCAAAAATAGCGGTTACGCGTTAATGAGAAATGCCGTTTGGATAATTTGCCTGGTTGCCCTATCATTGATTCACATGTTTTGTCAAGAATTATACGAGCTGGAAATGACAACGGCTAGCATGCGTATATAAACCCGGGAGAAGGATAGGTCCCATTCAGATGCAAGGAAGAGGAACGGACACGGTGTGGATGTCGTATCGAGAAAACTCACTAGGACAGCGTTTGGACAATAAATGGGCTCCAGCGCTTTAGGGTGCATTCTAGGTCTTCGGTGGATTGGGATTCGTAGATGCATAACCAAGCTAAACCAAGTTAGCAAACCTACTCTTGCGTCCTACATCTATCATTGCCTAGTTTATAGATAAGCGGTCGTTCTAACCACCTTTGGCTGCGTGGTTAACGTTTCATGGATCCCACTCCAGGACAATTTCGTTTTCCCACCGCTGGACGCCGGCGCACTCTCACTGTGGCAGCACCAGGTGGTGGGAAAGGTAAAAAAAAACACCTCGAAATTCGGAAATCTACAACGTTCTTGCTCAGAAATTGCTGATCGCTTCAGAGTGACTTCATTTCGGAGAACTGGTTCAACTGCTTGAGTCCGCAGTGGTCGGATGAAGAATTACTATGGATCCAGCAAAACAGATGTTGATGATAAGATAGGGCAGCTAGGCTAAGTTGTCCAAACGGCTAGTGCCCGCGTTAATGGATACGGATCTTTGAATATTTCAATAAGTTTCAGCAGCTATAACAAGTAGTCGAGTTCTCTGACTGATATTCAAAGCAAACAAGCTGTAGATTCAACAAAAAAAAAAAACTGGTGCAAATACTAACATTATTCATTTCTGGCTAGAGGTACTGTATAGCAAGTTGAAATCATTTGAAAATGATAATTTCTCTTCAATGCATACAGAAAAACAAATATAGGCAATTGTCAGACGACTGAAAGAAGACAAATGGTAGAGATGCATTTGGTTAAGAGTTAGGCTTCACAATGTTCGTAATAAATCTTTGACAATGGGAACGGATGAGAACTCTTGAACTCTTAGGCTTCATATGAGAAAGTGAGAGACTCAAGGGACAAGGCGCGTTGAAGTACTTCAGAATCCTTGTATAAGTATGTTATGTGCAAAAAATAGTTTTTCCAAGTTTCTACAGTCACGGTCGTTCTTAGATCTGACACAATCAACCCTGCTGTTGAGGAGAGACGCTCGCACTCAACTGCTAGTGCGAAAAGGTATTCATATGCCAACATTTTGATATGAAGGAATTTCGAGGTGTTAATATCGCTGCTCTGATACTCGGAAGGATCAGTGAAGAATGATGGTTTATGCGCAAGGTATTCGTCTACTTCCTAAAATACTTGTACGTTCATGAAAGTTCTCATTCGAATATCTATTCTCAACAATTATACAGCTATGTCCACCGCCATGGCTTTAGTTCATGAAAGCTAAGATGTTAAGATGTTCATTCAAGCAGATTGTTGTTCGGGTGCCTTACTGCAGATCACATCACTTTACCTTTTGTATGAAAGCTCACATTGTGAATTACCACGATCATGACTTATAATAACGGGCTTACTTCGTCTATCACGTGTGTGCGTGTGTGTGTGTGTCAGAAACGAAATTCCCTGATTGGCCAGTGATGGTGATTACGAGGTCAACAAGATGATAGGGACGGGTATGGTGAGGTTCAAAGAATGAAGAGAAGCTCTAAAGGGTGGGGAAGTGGAGAGCGGTGAGTGCACCGCGGTGTGGAGGGTGCGCCGGCGCCGAAAAGTGGGGAAACGCCTGAAGTAGGGTCCAACGGTGTGATAAGGGTGCGCCGGCGTCCAAAAGTGAGGAAAAGCCTGGAGTCGGGTCCAACGGTGTGATAAGGGTGCGCCGGCGTCCAAAAGTGTGGAAACGCCTGGAGTCGGGTCCAACGGTGATAAGGGTGCGCCGGCGTCGAAAAGTGGGGAAACGCCTAGAGTCGGGTCCAGCGGTGTGATAAGGGTGCGCCGGCGTCGAAAAGTGGGGAAACGCCTGGAGTCGGGTCCAACGGTGAGATAAGGGTGCGCCGGCGTCGAAAAGTGGGGAAACGCCTAGAGTCGGGTCCAGCGTAGAGTTTCGACCGAATCGAATAAAATTCGAATATTTATTCGAATGTTCGAATATTCGAAAATTCGAATATTCGGAAATTCGGAGGTTCCGAAAAATTCGAAAGTTCGAATATTCGAAAATTCGGGGGTCCCATAAAATTCGAAAATTCGGATATTCGAAAATTCGATGGCGCCGCAATATTCGAAGGTTCGAATATTCGAAAATTCGAGGGTCCGGGATTATTCGAAAATTCGAGTATTCGAAAATTTTAGGTCGAAAATTCGAATATTTGGAGTTGTTTTGCGTCGCAACTGTTATTTCAGTTCCATTTTCTCGCTGAGGAGCCATTCCAATTTCTCACTTCAACCTCAATTTTCCCAAAAACGTGCTCGTATCTTTGCACGCATTCGAAAGCCACCAACAGCATTTGAAAGCTTTGAAACTGCAATCCTACGAGGTATACGACATTGGCGACGATGATCTCTCCGGTGAAACCTACGTATGTACTTTTCTAGACACTTGAGAAACCAGCACTTTCAACTATACTTCTGATTATCCAAGCCTTTCCTCCAGAACTATGTAAGTGAACTGCAAACTATAATATAAAATCTTACACAACATTCCTCCTTATATTTAGCTGATTTCCGGCTACTGCTCCGTTTAAACTCTTTCTAAGTACATCACCATTAGTTATGGAATTCAAAGTTCACACAAAATCTTGAGATCTATTATCATCCTTTCTGCCCAAACATACTCCGACTTCTTGTTATAGAAGTTCTGTTGGTTTTAACATTCAACGTACAAGCATGCAGTTGGACCCGATAAACAGAAGTAATAATGAGGAACGGGATAATACACAGTGTTTTTTATCTTGCTGCTGCTTTTATCTGCTGACGCTTTTTTGTTGACAGCTGGAAACTCATTCATGGTCAAGGTAAATGAACTACTGTACCCAACATTGTTTTTACAGCGTCAATACCTCTACATTTACTACCATGGCACGTTTTGTTAAAACTACAACACGGAGATATTGAAGCAAAAGCCTTCTCACGGACGAAGGGTTTCATTCACTTTACGATCCTTTAATGATGGTTACAGACCTCAAGTGACGTTCTTAAGCTTAGAAATTTCAACCCGTTGCAATTTTAAAACCGATAAGGGACCAACTCCACAGCATCACAAGCTTCCACTCATGAGAAGGTTGTGAGAAATTCCAAAACGGCAAATGAAACTTACTACCCGAAAAGTTTCATGCCCGTTTTGATTGGCAAACATATCGTCTTGTTCGCCTACATGCTAGAGTTTTACATTCGAAAATATTTTTCGAATATTCGAATATTCGAATTTTCGAATTTTGGGGACCCCCGAATTTTCGAATATTCGAATTTCCGAATTTTTGCGAACCATCGAATTTTCGAATATTCGAACTTTCGAATTTTCTGAACCCACCGAATTTTCGAATATTCGAACTTTCGAATTTGTAGGGATCTCCGAATTTTCGAATATTCGAATATTCGAATTTTTGCGAACCACCGAATTTTCGAATATTCGAACTTTCGAATATTCGAATGTTCGAGTACTTATTCGAATAACATTCCATTTGGTAAAAACATTTTGTACCCATGCATGTAGGCGAACAAGACGATATGTTTGCCAATCAAAACGGGCATGAAACTTTTCGGGTAGTAAGTTTCATTTGCCGTTTTGGAATTTCTCACAACCTTCTCATGAGTGGAAGCTTGTGATGCTGTGGAGTTGGTCCCTTATCGGTTTTAAAATTGCAACGGGTTGAAATTTCTAAGCTTAAGAACGTCACTTGAGGTCTGTAACCATCATTAAAGGATCGTAAAGTGAATGAAACCCTTCGTCCGTGAGAAGGCTTTTGCTTTAATATCTCCGTGTTGTAGTTTTAACAAAACGTGCCATGGTAGTAAATGTAGAGGTATTGACGCTGTAAAAACAATGTTGGGTACAGTATTCATTTACCTTGACCATGAATGAGTTTCCAGCTGTCAACAAAAAAGCGTCAGCAGATAAAAGCAGCAGCAAGATAAAAAACACTGTGTATTATCCCGTTCCTCATTATTACTTCTGTTTATCGGGTCCAACTGCATGCTTGTACGTTGAATGTTAAAACCAACAGAACTTCTATAACAAGAAGTCGGAGCATGTTTGGGCAGAAAGGATGATAATAGATCTCAAGATTTTGTGTGAACTTTGAATTCCATAACTAATGGTGATGTACTTAGAAAGAGTTTAAACGGAGCAGTAGCCGGAAATCAGCTAAATATAAGGAGGAATGTTGTGTAAGATTTTATATTATAGTTTGCAGTTCACTTACATAGTTCTGGAGGAAAGGCTTGGATAATCAGAAGTATAGTTGAAAGTGCTGGTTTCTCAAGTGTCTAGAAAAGTACATACGTAGGTTTCACCGGAGAGATCATCGTCGCCAATGTCGTATACCTCGTAGGATTGCAGTTTCAAAGCTTTCAAATGCTGTTGGTGGCTTTCGAATGCGTGCAAAGATACGAGCACGTTTTTGGGAAAATTGAGGTTGAAGTGAGAAATTGGAATGGCTCCTCAGCGAGAAAATGGAACTGAAATAACAGTTGCGACGCAAAACAACTCCAAATATTCGAATTTTCGACCTAAAATTTTCGAATACTCGAATTTTCGAATAATCCCGGACCCTCGAATTTTCGAATATTCGAACCTTCGAATATTGCGGCGCCGTCGAATTTTCGAATATTCGAATTTTCGAATTTTATGGGACCCCCGAATTTTCGAATATTCGAACTTTCGAATTTTTCGGAACCTCCGAATTTCCGAATATTCGAATTTTCGAATATTCGAACATTCGAATAAATATTCGAATTTTATTCGATTCGGTCGAAACTCTACTACATGCATGGGTACAAAATGTTTTTACCAAATGGAATGTTATTCGAATAAGTACTCGAACATTCGAATATTCGAAAGTTCGAATATTCGAAAATTCGGTGGTTCGCAAAAATTCGAAAATTCGAATATTCGAAAATTCGGAGATCCCTACAAATTCGAAAGTTCGAATATTCGAAAATTCGGTGGGTTCAGAGAATTCGAAAGTTCGAATATTCGAAAATTCGATGGTTCGCAAAAATTCGGAAATTCGAATATTCGAAAATTCGGGGGTCCCCAAAATTCGAAAATTCGAATATTCGAATATTCGAAAAATATTTTCGAATGTAAAACTCTAGTCCAGCGGTGTGATAAGGGTGCGCCGGCGTCGAAAAGTGGGGAAACGCCTAGAGTCGGGTTCAGCGGTGTGATAAGGGTGCGCCGGCGTCGAAAAGTGGGGAAACGCCTGGAGTCGGGTCCAACGGTGTGATAAGGGTGCGCCGGCGTCCAAAAGTGGGGAAACGCCTGGAGTCGGGTCCAACGGTGGGGGGTGCGCAGCCGTCCCAATTTCTGCATAAGGGGTACGCTTACCCTGTTTTGGTGGACCCTCCCACCTAAGTCGCCTAGATGTACATTGTTTCCTTTCGTATCCGTGTTTTTTTCCCGTTCCGTTTGTGTCTGAATGAATCACTCCTTCCTTTCCGTTTATATACACCGGTGGACCCTAATCACTTGAATTACCACAACAACAGGTTGAGTCAAAATCATTTCAAGATAACATTTGCACTCAATTGGTTGTACTCAGTTCTTCACGGCCACTAACTTCGCTTATATGGGAGGACATAACTTTGTTCAAGTGGGGGAAAGCTGCCATCAACGGGATCGAGGGCTTCTCAGGATAGCGATAGAACGGCGTGGAAGGATAGAGGTTTTATCAATCCATTTACACTTTTGTGATTGCTTTCAACGTGCAGTATGCGAGCGAAGCGAGCATCAAGAGACGTCTGGAAGTCCGGCATCAGCCGGACAGCCAGACTGGTTTGGAATAGCGCTGAAAGTCGAAATTGTTGTGGTTCGGGCACAATTAGCTTTTAACAGGAATAAACTGCGTGAACGTTCTATTCCTGCTTTGTAAGCACAATATTAAGCTTATGGAGTGCACCATTTGTTCCCCTGACCGTTAGTTTGTAACTGCTATTATACTTTAGAAGGAGTGCAGCGAAAATTTCCGTACAACTCTGCCGTATTTGGATGATTCACGACTCTGATTGCGAAATCACATTCGCTTCGTCAGTGGTTCTCCCATTCTGCTTTGAAGATCCAAGATATTCCGTTTTCGTTGCAAATTAGATGTCCTAATTGAAGATTCCCATGTTGTACACATACATATACCATAGGCGTGTCATTGGGCGTGTCAATTTTCGCAATTGAGCCCGTGGCGGCGAGGCGAGTGGATCAATGACAGCATGACCTGTCATCCCTCGCGCGGCGATGGGGGGTCTACACTTTATATAGAGTAAGATCACTATTTTAGATTCTCATGTAAAAGTCGGAATTTTGGGAGCTTCCAAATTGTGTAGTGGCTTTTCATGGAAAATTCAGAGATTTGGGAGTTCCCGCACATGGAAAATTTGGAAAGTTCATCACTATTTAAGGTTTTCATGGAAAATCTGAAGCATTTATTCATCACTATTTAAGGTTTCCACGGAAAATTCGGAGTTTTGCGAGTTTCCGAATTGTTTCTTTGGCGATTCCCTCAAGAGCTGGTGCGGACCGTATCTTTCGCAATAGCTCACGTGAGGGATCAAAGTAAAGTACAGATACGCTCGGCGTAAACAAAGGGGCTGGCGCTTTATTATATAGGGCATTTGTTAGATCCACGGCGTACTTCACAGCGACACCGTCGCGGTGAAGAAAATGATTGGAAATGATGAGAACCAAATGTTACGAGTTCTCATATCTTATCACACAGCTTGCATGGAATACCGTGCTGGCATAAGAGCTGCTGTGGGTAAACTTGTGGTGGTGAACGGTCGCAGCGACAGCGTCGCTGTGTAGTATGCCCTATGCCTTATGCTGGATCCATAGTGATCCTCCAGTAATCCTCTATCTGAGCACTCTCTGCCGACTTGAGCGGTTGAACATGTTCTCCGAAATAAAGCCACCTTGAAGCGTTCACTTCTATCTCTGCAAAGGATTTCCGAATTTCGAGATATTTCTCCTTTTCCCACTACTTACTTCACTCCGCTTCAGGAACAGTGAGCAGGCGTCCAGTGGTGGGAAAACGAAATCGTCCTAGGCTGGCATGATTAGAGCGATTGCTCATCCTATAGACAAGGTAATGTTAGGAGAGTATGACGCAAAATAGGTTTGGTAACTAGACTCGCTTCGTTATGCGCTTATGAATCCTAGCCCCTAAATCCAACATCTAAGCGCTGGGACACCTTGCTCCCGAAACACCATGCGACCTTTGTTGACACTACATTCCCACCGGGTTCGGTTCATCTTCTTCGCATCCGAATGAGATCTATGTATCTTCCTCCATAGTTTAGATACCCAGGCTAGTAGTTATCATTTGCAGCTCGTTCGAATCCTGCCAAAACGTGTAAATGAATGATAGGGCAGCCAGGCAAAGTTGTCCAAACGGTATTTCTCGCTGACTCTCGCCCGGTCGCAGGTGTAGTAGAGCTGCCAGCCGGTGATGGGGTATAGCCTGGCCGGTATGTGATGGTGGGCCGGACGCCGGCCGGTGATCAGCACCTGCACGTACTGGTCGAGTGGGCCGGCCGCACCATATGCCCAAGATTTCATACTTTTATGCGTGTCGCAGTTCTAGCAGCATTCACTTTTTTGCAGTACCTTGAACTTTTCGGTCTTCCCTCGATCGACCAGCTCTATGAAATGTTTCCTCTTCTCTGGATTCTCAACATTCTGACACAGTCCGAGGACACGGACTTCAATTTTCAAACGGAGCATTCTTTTATCGCCCTCGCACATCTCTGTCTTCATTGCGTACTCCTGGAAGATACCTTATAAGATCCTGTTCCGGATATGACGGAAGGGAAGGGGAACCTTCTTATCTTCATTGTCCTGTTTCACAACCTTGTAGACGTCTCCAAATCCACCGGAACCTAACAGCTTGATGACTTTCCACCTGCAACTAATCGGTCAGCGCCGCTGCTCTCGTGACTGCTCTTCCGAGAACATCCTACTCACGTGAAATTGTCACTTTTTAAGATGTCGTTCTCTTTCATTTTCTCTCGTTTCGCTACCCGTTCTTTCTTTTTCTTGTCTGCCTCTTTCTTGTTAGCGCTTTTTTGTGCGGGCTTTTTCTGGAAGGAATATTGTTCTCTGGAGTGTAAACCGCGGTGAAAACAGCATAAAGCAGAAACAAACGGTTGCCTCGCCAGGTAGTTTGCAAGTCTGAAAAGAATTGACGAGTCCGAATAGTCCGAATAAAACCGCTTCATGCTCACCTTTGCGTCAATCGCGTCTTCTGAGGCTTTTTTCTTGGCATCCTTTCCCAATGGCTCTTTTGATGCTGAGGAGGCGGAAGGCTTCGATGGTGTGGACCGGCCTTCTGGCGGCTTTGCCGGTGCGTTGGCTTTCATGGCGGAGGGTGCAGATGTGAAACACACCCGCCAGCAGCATGTTTTGAATGATGCTGACCAGATATACTGATTACTCGTAGTTTGTCAATAAGCAAGGGAAGGGAGACCGGCTATAAGGGGCACATGCGCGAAACTCAGCCATAGCAAATAGATACCATGTTGATTTTGCTCTTATTTTTATCGGTCTGACCGTCCGGCTGACGCTAGACTTTGAGGCTTTCTTTGGAACTTGCTTATCTCGGTTTGTAATCGGATGGTATCCTTAGCACTACCTCTCAAACGGCGACGAACCCAACTCGGGGCTCTGATCAGCTTCTAGGCGCCATTTACCCGTCAGTACACCTGTCACCTGATGTCTTCACCACTGCTGGACGCTGACGCACCTCATACATATCAGATAAGTCGGTTGAAGTTCTCCGTATGATTGAGCGTCGGTACATCTATAAGATATCGATGGACCTGTTCCTCAACATATCCACTACATACTTCTTCCGCATACTCATCATACTGCCGTGGATCCGTCCGACTTCTTTCCACTGCTGGCTGATTGCGCACCTCCACACAGTTGTGAATCCATGTCAAGCACCTTTGCCTGAAACGCTCGAACTCCTCATTCCTGGTAGTTCCCCGTTGTCTCGTTTTTCGGCTGACTCGTACATATCTGTATATATAAAAGCGAAAGTTTGTGTTTGTTTGTTTGTTTGTTTGTATGTTTGTATGTTCGGAATAGAAATCGCGGAGGATGAACCGATCGGGACCAAATTTTGCGTGTGAGTTCTTCGGGGGACGGCGGAGGTTATAGGCTACTTTGCACATGGGATTATCGATTGGCTTACCGATTATATCGATTTTATTGATTTTCCGCTCCTCTTGACCAGGGACTAGAGAGAACATGCCTACTGGGGTACCTCAATGCGCTGAACACGAATATGACAACCACTTTGCGCCAAATTATCGATTTATTGGTTTTATTGATTTTTCGCTATCTTTGTACACAGGGTGGTGAAGACATGTCTACTGGGGTACCTCAATGCGCTGAACACGAATATGGCAACCATTTTGTAAGACACTATCGATTTATCGATTTTATTGATTTTTCGCCATTCTTGCCCAGGAGGCGATGAGGACATGTCTTACTGTGGCACCTCAATACGCTGAACGCGGATATGGCAACCATCTTGGGCAAAATATCGATTTATTGATTTTATTGATTTTTCGCTATTGTTGCCCACTGAGCGGTAAAGACATGTCTACCGGGGTATCGCAATGCACTGAACACGGATATGGTAACCGTTTTGACCGAAACATCGATTTATCTGTTATATTGATTTTTCGACATTCTTGCACACGGCCGGTGTAAACGTGCCTTCTGGGACTTTCCGAAACGCTGAATGTGGATGAGGCAAGCACTTTATAAGAATTGATTTACCAGTCAAGCAACTTCACCCCATTTATTGAGGGAAAGTTGGGGGAGGGGGGGGGGGTGGGTAGGGTGAAGGAGGGTCACTTGAGCTGCACCAAATGATGAACATTTCGAAAGGATTTTTTGATTCAACAAATTTTGGCATCAGCTTTATATGGCCGGGAGAAATTGAACACCCGTGCGAAGCCGGGTACACCGTCTAGTGGCATATAAAAACCACTTCCTGTATCTGTCCGGATTTCAGTGTAAAACGAAACTCTCTCACTGGCCACGTAAAAGACGGGTAGATGTGATGAGGTGCAGTGAAGGGTAGGGGGGGGGAGGGTGGGGCGATCAAATAAAAGCTCGGATGATTTACGAGAGGAATGCCGGCTCCTTGTAATGGCAGGACATCTGTGAATGGATGCAATACGTAGGACCTGAAGGAAAAGTGCAAAATTTATTCCGTTGCCGGGAATCGAACACGGGCCTTACGGGTGAGAGGCGCAAATCCTAACCACTAGACCACAACGGGCATGACCACCTCGAACGCCCACTTCTCGAAATTTCTCCAAAACCCGGTGATTCTCCAACACTTGCCCTTATTTCGAGGGAATGGGCTCCAGAATTGCATGCCTCCAATGCGTAGGACCTGGAGGAAAAGTGCAAGAGTTATTCCGTTGCCGGGAATCAAACTCGGGCCTTACGGGTGAGAGCCGTAAATCCTAACCACTAGACCACAACGGACATGACCACCTCGAACGCCCACTTTTCGAAATTTCTCCAAAACCCGGTGATTCTCCAACACTTGCCTTTATTTCGAGGGAATGGGCTCCAGGATTGCATGCATCCAATGCGTAGGACCTGGAGGAAAAGTGCAAAAGTTATTCCGTTGCCGGGAATCAAACTCGGGCCTTACGGGTGAGAGCCGTAAATCCTAACCACTAGACCACAACGGACATGACCACCTCGAACGCCCACTTTTCGAAATTTCTCCAAAACCCGGTGATTCTCCAACACTTGCCTTTATTTCGAGGGAATGGGCTCCAGGATTGCATGCCTCCAATGCGTAGGACCTGGAGGAAAAGTGCAAAAGTTATTCCGTTGCCGGGAATCAAACTCGGGCCTTACGGGTGAGAGCCGTAAATCCTAACCACTAGACCACAACGGACATGACCACCTCGCACGCCCACTTCTCGAAATTTCTCCAAAACCTGGTGATTCTCCAACGCTTGCCTTTATTTCGAGGGAATGGGCTCCAGAATTGCATGCCTCCAATGCGTAGGACCTGGAGGAAAAGTGCAAAAGTTATTCCGTTGCCGGGAATCGAACACGGGCCTTACGGGTGAGAGCCGTAAATCCTAACCACTAGACCACAACGGACATGACCACCTCGCACGCCCACTTCTCGAAATTTCTCCAAAACCTGGTGATTCTCCAACACTTGCCTTTATTTCGAGGGAATGGGCTCTAGAATTGCATGCCTCCAATGCGTAGGACCTGGAGGAAAAGTGCAAAAGTTATTCCGTTGCCGGGAATCGAACCCGGGCCTTACGGGTGAGAGCCGTAAATCCTAACCACTAGACCACAACGGACATGACCACCTCGCACGCCCACTTCCCGAAATTTCTCCAAAACCTGGTGATTCTCCAACACTTGCCTTTATTTCGAGGGAATGGGCTCTAGAATTGCATGCCTCCAATGCGTAGGACCTGGAGGAAAAGTGCAAAAGTTATTCCGTTGCCGGGAATCGAACCCGGGCCTTACGGGTGAGAGCCGTAAATCCTAACCACTAGACCACAACGGACATGACCACCTCGCACGCCCACTTCTCGAAATTTCTCCAAAACCCGGTGATTCTCCAACACTTGCCTTTATTTCGAGGGAATGGGCTCCAGAATTGCATGCCTCCAATGCGTAGGACCTGGAGGAAAAGTGCAAAAGTTATTCCGTTGCCGGGAATCGAACCCGGGCCTTACGGGTGAGAGCCGTAAATCCTAACCACTAGACCACAACGGACATGACCACCTCGCACGCCCACTTCTCGAAATTTCTCCAAAACCTGGTGATTCTCCAACGCTTGCCTTTATTTCGAGGGAATGGGCTCTAGAATTGCATGCCTCCAATGCGTAGGACCTGGAGGAAAAGTGCAAAAGTTATTCCGTTGCCGGGAATCGATCCCGGGCCTTACGGGTGAGAGCCGTAAATCCTAACCACTAGACCACAACGGACATGACCACCTCGAACGCCCACTTTTCGAAATTTCTCCAAAACCCGGTGATTCTCCAACACTTGCCTTTATTTCGAGGGAATGGGCTCCAGGATTGCATGCATCCAATGCGTAGGACCTGGAGGAAAAGTGCAAAAGTTATTCCGTTGCCGGGAATCGAACCCGGGCCTTACGGGTGAGAGCCGTAAATCCTAACCACTAGACCACAACGGACATGACCACCTCGAACGCCCACTTCTCGAAATTTCTCCAAAACCCGGTGATTCTCCAACACTTGCCCTTATTTCGAGGGAATGGGCTCCAGAATTGCATGCCTCCAATGCGTAGGACCTGGAGGAAAAGTGCAAAAGTTATTCCGTTGCCGGGAATCGAACCCGGGCCTTACGGGTGAGAGCCGTAAATCCTAACCACTAGACCACAACGGACATGACCACCTCGAACGCCCACTTCTCGAAATTTCTCCAAAACCCGGTGATTCTCCAACACTTGCCTTTATTTCGAGGGAATGGGCTCCAGAATTGCATGCCTCCAATGCGTAGGACCTGGAGGAAAAGTGCAAAAGTTATTCCGTTGCCGGGAATCGAACCCGGGCCTTACGGGTGAGAGCCGTAAATCCTAACCACTAGACCACAACGGACATGACCACCTCGCACGCCCACTTCTCGAAATTTCTCCAAAACCCGGTGATTCTCCAACACTTGCCCTTATTTCGAGGGAATGGGCTCCAGAATTGCATGCCTCCAATGCGTAGGACCTGGAGGAAAAGTGCAAAAGTTATTCCGTTGCCGGGAATCAAACCCGGGCCTTACGGGTGAGAGCCGTAAATCCTAACCACTAGACCACAACGGACATGACCACCTCGCACGCCCACTTCTCGAAATTTCTCCAAAACCTGGTGATTCTCCAACGCTTGCCTTTATTTCGAGGGAATGGGCTCTAGAATTGCATGCCTCCAATGCGTAGGACCTGGAGGAAAAGTGCAAAAGTTATTCCGTTGCCGGGAATCGAACCCGGGCCTTACGGGTGAGAGCCGTAAATCCTAACCACTAGACCACAACGGACATGACCACCTCGAACGCCCACTTCTCGAAATTTCTCCAAAACCCGGTGATTCTCCAACACTTGCCTTTATCTCGAGGGAATGGGCTCCAGAATTGCATGCCTCCAATGCGTAGGACCTGGAGGAAAAGTGCAAAAGTTATTCCGTTGCCGGGAATCGATCCCGGGCCTTACGGGTGAGAGCCGTAAATCCTAACCACTAGACCACAACGGACATGACCACCTCGAACGTCCACTTTTCGAAATTTCTCCAAAACCCGGTGATTCTCCAACACTTGCCCTTGTTTCGAGGGAATGGGCTCCAGAATTGCATGCCTCCAATGCGTAGGACCTGGAGGAAAAGTGCAAAAGTTATTCCGTTGCCGGGAATCAAACTCGGGCCTTACGGGTGAGAGCCGTGAATCCTAACCACTAGACCACAACGGACATGACCACCTCGCACGCCCACTTCTCGAAATTTCTCCAAAACCGGGTGATTCTCCAACACTTGCCTTTATTTCGAGGGAATGGGCTCCAGAATTGCATGCCTCCAATGCGTAGGACCTGGAGGAAAAGTGCAAAAGTTATTCCGTTGCCGGGAATCGAACACGGGCCTTACGGGTGAGAGCCGTAAATCCTAACCACTAGACCACAACGGACATGACCACCTCGAACGCCCACTTCTCGAAATTTCTCCAAAACCGGGTGATTCTCCAACACTTGCCTTTATTTCGAGGGAATGGGCTCCAGAATTGCATGCCTCCAATGCGTAGGACCTGGAGGAAAAGTGCAAAAGTTATTCCGTTGCCGGGAATCGAACACGGGCCTTACGGGTGAGAGCCGTAAATCCTAACCACTAGACCACAACGGACATGACCACCTCGCACGCCCACTTCTCGAAATTTCTCTAAAACCTGGTGATTCTCCAACGCTTGCCTTTATTTCGAGGGAATGGGCTCCAGAATTGCATGCCTCCAATGCGTAGGACCTGGAGGAAAAGTGCAAAAGTTATTCCGTTGCCGGGAATCGAACACGGGCCTTACGGGTGAGAGCCGTAAATCCTAACCACTAGACCACAACGGACATGACCACCTCGAACGTCCACTTTTCGAAATTTCTCCAAAACCCGGTGATTCTCCAACACTTGCCCTTGTTTCGAGGGAATGGGCTCCAGAATTGCATGCCTCCAATGCGTAGGACCTGGAGGAAAAGTGCAAAAGTTATTCCGTTGCCGGGAATCAAACACGGGCCTTACGGGTGAGAGCCGTGAATCCTAACCACTAGACCACAACGGACATGACCACCTCGCACGCCCACTTCTCGAAATTTCTCCAAAACCTGGTGATTCTCCAACGCTTGCCTTTATTTCGAAGGAATGGGCTCCAGAATTGCATGCCTCCAATGCGTAGGACCTGGAGGAAAAGTGCAAAAGTTATTCCGTTGCCGGGAATCGAACACGGGCCTTACGGGTGAGAGCCGTAAATCCTAACCACTAGACCACAACGGACATGACCACCTCGAACGCCCACTTCTCGAAATTTCTCCAAAACCGGGTGATTCTCCAACACTTGCCTTTATTTCGAGGGAATGGCTCCAGAATTGCATGCCTCCAATGCGTAGGACCTGGAGGAAAAGTGCAAAAGTTATTCCGTTGCCGGGAATCGAACCCGGGCCTTACGGGTGAGAGCCGTAAATCCTAACCACTAGACCACAACGGACATGACCACCTCGAACGCCCACTTCTCGAAATTTCTCCAAAACCCGGTGATTCTCCAACACTTGCCTTTATCTCGAGGGAATGGGCTCCAGAATTGCATGCCTCCAATGCGTAGGACCTGGAGGAAAAGTGCAAAAGTTATTCCGTTGCCGGGAATCGATCCCGGGCCTTACGGGTGAGAGCCGTAAATCCTAACCACTAGACCACAACGGACATGACCACCTCGAACGTCCACTTTTCGAAATTTCTCCAAAACCCGGTGATTCTCCAACACTTGCCCTTGTTTCGAGGGAATGGGCTCCAGAATTGCATGCCTCCAATGCGTAGGACCTGGAGGAAAAGTGCAAAAGTTATTCCGTTGCCGGGAATCAAACACGGGCCTTACGGGTGAGAGCCGTGAATCCTAACCACTAGACCACAACGGACATGACCACCTCGCACGCCCACTTCTCGAAATTTCTCCAAAACCTGGTGATTCTCCAACGCTTGCCTTTATTTCGAAGGAATGGGCTCCAGAATTGCATGCCTCCAATGCGTAGGACCTGGAGGAAAAGTGCAAAAGTTATTCCGTTGCCGGGAATCGAACACGGGCCTTACGGGTGAGAGCCGTAAATCCTAACCACTAGACCACAACGGACATGACCACCTCGCACGCCCACTTCTCGAAATTTCTCAAAAACCTGGTGATTCTCCAACACTTGCCTTTATTTCGAGGGAATGGGCTCTAGAATTGCATGCCTCCAATGCGTAGGACCTGGAGGAAAAGTGCAAAGTTATTCCGTTGCGGGACTCGAACCCGGGCCTTACGGGTGATAGCCGTAAATCCTAACCAGACCACAACGGACATGACCACCTCGAACGCCCACTTCTCGAAATTTCTCCAAAACCCGGTGATTCTCCAACACTTGCCTTTATCTCGAGGGAATGGGCTCCAGAATTGCATGCCTCCAGTGGTCTTCAGGCGTCATACCCTGGAACAAAATGAGAACTTTCTTTGAATCGAACCTGGGCCTTACGGGTGAGAGCCAGGGATGAGCGGATAGACCACAACGGACATGACCACCTCGAACGTCCACTTTTCGAAATTTCTCCAAAACCCGGTGATTCTCCAACACTTGCCCTTGTTTCGAGGGAATGGGCTCCAGAATTGCATGCCTCCAATGCGTAGGACCTGGAGGAAAAGTGCAAAAGTTATTCCGTTGCCGGGAATCAAACTCGGGCCTTACGGGTGAGAGCCGTGAATCCTAACCACTAGACCACAACGGACATGACCACCTCGCACGCCCACTTCTCGAAATTTCTCCAAAACCTGGTGATTCTCCAACGCTTGCCTTTATTTCGAGGGAATGGGCTCCAGAATTGCATGCCTCCAATGCGTAGGACCTGGAGGAAAAGTGCAAAAGTTATTCCGTTGCCGGGAATCGAACACGGGCCTTACGGGTGAGAGCTGTAAATCCTAACCACTAGACCACAACGGACATGACCACCTCGAACGCCCACTTCTCGAAATTTATCCAAAACCCGGTGATTCTCCAACACTTGCCCTTATTTCGAGGGAATGGGCTCCAGAATTGCATGCCTCCAATGCGTAGGACCTGGAGGAAAAGTGCAAAAGTTATTCCGTTGCCGGGAATCGAACCCGGGCCTTACGGGTGAGAGCCGTAAATCCTAACCACTAGACCACAACGGACATGACCACCTCGAACGCCCACTTCTCGAAACTTCTCCAAAACCCGGTGATTCTCCAACACTTGCCTTTATTTCGAGGGAATGGGCTCCAGAATTGCATGCGTCCAATGCGTAGGACCTGGCGGAAAAGTGCAAAAGTTATTCCGTTGCCGGGAATCGAACCCGGGCCTTACGGGTGAGAGCCGTAAATCCTAACCACTAGACCACAACGGACATGACCACCTCGAACGCCCACTTCTCGAAATTTCTCCAAAACCCGGTGATTCTCCAACACTTGCCTTCATTTCGAGGGAATGGGCTCCAGAATTGCATGCCTCCAATGCGTAGGACCTGGAGGAAAAGTGCAAAAGTTATTCCGTTGCCGGGAATCGAACCCGGGCCTTACGGGTGAGAGCTGTAAATCCTAACCACTAGACCACAACGGACATGACCACCTCGAACGCCCACTTCTCGAAATTTATCCAAAACCCGGTGATTCTCCAACACTTGCCCTTATTTCGAGGGA